>PVHP010000257.1:0-172999 GCA_004024765.1 Zapus hudsonius
TCTGGTGTGCATCGATCAGGCCCTTCTTCCAACAGGTAGTCGGCTATTTGAGGCAATGACTTGAGATAAACACCTACTTTTACTTCAGGCTAATTCATTTCAGGTGGATTTCAAGGAGGTTCAGCTCCCCCTTCTTTTAGACGAGCTGAAATCCCAGCGTCAAGATTAACTCCTCCAGTGTTTAAGATCCTGGGAGACCTGTCTTGCTCTCTCCTTTTTCTTTTTCTGTTCCCTTGTATTTTGTAAGTGCCACTTATAAATAAGAAAGCAGGACTGGGGCCATGGAAAATGCCACTTCAGAAAATGTGTCAGCCATCCATCCCTCTTCCCTTTTAATGAGATGCATCCTTGCAGGAAACTCAGGGCAGCTGGGGAGGGAGGGAGGCAGCATCATCCTTCCAGCGTCCCCAGAATGAATTTTGGGTTATTCCGCAACCTCGGTCCTTCACCACCCCAGGGTGGTCCTTAAATCCACTCCTAAATAGCAGGCTCCCAAGAGAATTTGCCAGGAGCAGATATTATGAAATGGGTTGCTATTTTGCAATTCATAGAGGTATGTGGAGGTGATGCAACTTCATGGTATTTGTGTTGTAACTAGAAAGCACACCTTTTTTCCCCCTCAACATGCACAGTAAGTGTGGCTGAATGTTACATAGAAAGCAATCATTCACCTGTCAAGTAGGTTCCAAACTACCTGCAGTTTTCCTCTTTCTCCAGCCATTCTTCACGCATCTGCCTTATCAGTCCACGAATCGTGTGGAGCTCAGAGCAAGGCAGTGCAGCTCCAGCGTCCCTGCCCTCCATCTCATTCAGGCCCTTATTACAGCCCAGTGCGTGGGCCACTGCAGCGCCTCCTTCCTGCCTGCGCCTTGGACTACTTTGATATCGTCCAGCTGATTCCTGGCTTCCAGCTGCTGTCTGCTGTGTTAACTTCATTCTGCACACAGGTTAATTTCCTAGCATTCTGCTGTGAAGGCCCTTCTCTTGAGCTTCCAAGTGACTCCCTGTTGCTGGCCAGAATGTAGATCAGATTCCTCAGCCTATTGTTCTAGCTTTCAAAGATTTTGGTCTTCCGTTCTGTCTCCCACTCTCCAACAACACAAACCCTGATCTCTAGCCCACCTGGATGACTTGCTATTTCCTGTGCTTGTGTGTTCCGGGCTGGTACTGGAAAACCTAATGCCATGTCTCCTTTATCATCAGTTCAAATCCTGGCTGTGTCACTTGTTAGCTCTGTGACTTCGTTGAATTTCCTAACCTCTCTGCCTCAATTCCTCATTTGTGAAATGGAGATGAGAAATGTAGTTACCCCATTAGGTGGATGTAGTGGTTTGAATTAGACGTGCCCCTCACCACCACCACCCCATAAACTTGTGTGTTCTGAATGCTTGGTCCCCACCTGATGGCAATTTGGGAGGTGGAGCCTTGCTGGAGGAGGTGTGTTGCTGGGGTGGGCTTAAGGATGTTATAGCCAGCTCTCTCTTGCCCAAGCCCAGCTCACTGTCCTGCTGCTGTTTTCCTTTTGCTGTGGCAGAGGTGAGGTCCAGCCTCTTCTTATGCCATACTTTCCCTGCCAGCATAAAACTTCCTCTCAAGACTGTAAGCCAAAATAAAAACTCTTCTTCCACCAGTTACTTTTGGTTGGGAGTTTTGTCCCAGTAACAAGGAAGGAACTGCAACAGTGGGTATGAGAATTAAAGAAATGAATCTACACCAAACCTTCCAGATAAGTAAAATTCCATATAAGTGCTTGTGCTTATTTTATGATTTTCCCACTTCAAACAATACATCACAGCATAAGTTCTCCACACATATTCTGAAGTTTTGGATTCTGCCAATGATTAAATTATAATCTTAGCAAATAAGTACTGGTATTAAGAATATATAAAGTGCTTTCATATGCATTATTACTTCTAAATGTTTGGACTGGAAACTTCTATGGTGGTTTGATTCAGGTTGTCCCCATAAACTTATGTGTTCCGAATGCTAGAACCCCAGCTGATGGCAACTTTGAAATTAGAACTTTGCGGGAGCTGGGTTGTTGGGGTCAGGCTTATGGGTGTCATGGTCAGCTTCCATGTGCCGGTGTTTGGCACACTCCTCTATTGCTGTTGTCCACCTGGTGTTGACCAGAAAGTGATTTCCAGCTTCTGCTAATGACATCATTTTCCCCACCATGATGGAGCTTCCCCTCGAGTCTGAAAGCCAAAATAAAACCCATCCTCCTATCAGCTGCTTTTGGTCTGGTTCTTTCTGCCAGCAAGGAGAGAGCTGACTGTAACACCTTCCATGGCCCGGATCTTCTCTCTCTCTCTCTCTCTCTCTCTCTCTCTCTCTCTCTCTCTCTTTCAACACACACACACACACACACACACACACACACACACTATCTTGCTCTTCATCATAGAAAGGTAATATGACTATTCAGAGGTCTTAGTTGGATTTGGTCACTGAGGGGCACTGGCAAGAAATAGGAAATTGAAGTTAGGGCAGAGTTTTAAACGTATTTTTGTTTTGTGTGCACATACCTCTGTGTGTGTGTGTATGTGTGTGTTGTGCATGCAGGTATGTGTACATATGTGTTCAGGTGTGCATTCAAATGTGCATGTGTGTATGTACATATGCAGGGGCCAGAGGTTGACATCACATGTCTCTCAATCACTCTCTACCTGATTTGAGACCTGGTCTCTCCCTGTAGCCAGAGCTAGCTGATTTGTGTAGACTGGTGGAGACTAAGGAGTTCGTGAGCTCCAGGGATTCCCTGTCTATGCCTCCTAAGTGTTGGGATTACAGACTCACACTACCACACCCAGCGCCTTACAGAGGCTCAGCAAACACTTCACCCACAGAGCCATCACCTCCAGCAGCCACGTCAACACCAGAGAGCTTCATCTTCCTACACAAGCTCTGGGCTTCTGTCCAACACACTCTCCACCGTGCCTGCTCTGTCTGTAGCTTCTGGCCATCCTTCTGCTTGCCTTTTCAAAGGTGAGCAGGGACATGGCCCCAAGGCACTGCACTCTCCCTGTGGATCCCAGAACCCTAGCCACACCTCTGTCAGGACAGCAATCCCTAGACAGCCCTCCTCACAGTATCACTGCGCGCTGTGGTTTGAGTGTCGAGATGTCACCATCAATGCTAAAATGTTAGTAGAAGGCTTTGGGAGGCTTTGGGTTGGGAGGGTGGAGCCCTAGTGAATGGGATTGAGGCCCTTGTAAAAGAGGCACCGGAAGTAGTTTGGTTCTTCTGCCATTTAAGGACATAGCAAGGAGACAGGCTCTGTGAATCAGAAAGCAGGCCCTAGCCAGAGCCCAGACAGACTAAAACATTCAGTCAAAGAGTTCTTTAGACAGGCATGGTGGCTCATGCTGTTAGTTTCAGCACTCCAGAGGCAGAAGTTGAAGGGATTGCCTTGAATTCAAGGCCAGCCTGGGCTACAGAGTAAGTTTTCCTATACTAAGGTCTAAGGTAGCTATTTCTGCATGAATTTCTAAACTTTATAGTCAGCGTGTAGCCCTGGGTTCAATACCTAGCACTAAAAACACCAACAGTTTTTTTTTTTAATACTTTTATTTATTTTCAAGTAGAGAAAAAGAGAGAGAATGAGTATGGGCCGCCGGGGCCTCTAAGCCATTGCAAATGAACTCCAGACACATGTGCCACCTTGTGAATCTGGCTTTATGTGGGTACTGGGGGATTGAACCTGGGTCCTTAGGCTTTGTAAGTAAGTACCTTAACTGCTGAACCATCTCCCCAATCCAAAACAACTTTTTAAAATCCATAAAGTAAGTAGCTGATAAGCAATAAAAAACTATTTCTCATATTTCTGGAGTCAGGAAGTTCAAACTCAAATAATCAACAAATTCATAGATCTTCTTGCCAGGTCCTCCCATGGTAGAAGGAAGGGGTGAACAAATTCCCATGTGGCCTGTGGTAGTTTGAACCTGATGTCCCCCATAAACCCGTGTGTTTTGAATGCTTGGTTCCAAGCTATTGCCAATTTGGTCAGCGGAGCCTTGATGGAGGAGGTGTGCTGCTGGGGATGGACCTACCTTGTCAGTGTGTGTTAGGCTCTCCTGCTGCTCTTGTTGACCTGATGGTGACAAGAAGGTGATGTCCAGCCTCTGCCATGGAGATTTCCCTTGAGACTATAAGTCAAAATAAAACCTTTCCTCCCAAGAGCTGCTTTTGGTCGGGTGTTCTATGCCAGCAACATGAAGGTAATACAGCATGGCCTCTGCTATAAGAACACTCATCCTGTGCATAAGTACAAAGCCCAGATGAGCTAACTACTTACCAAAGACCTCACTTCTTAATGCCACCATAGTGGCAATGACTCTATGAATTGACGTATGAATTTTATGAGAACACAAACATTCCATAGTACTACATTTGGGAAAACACTCATTCGGGGAAGTTGGCTCAGTGTGGAAAGTGCTTCCCATACAAGCATGTGGACCTGAGTTTGAATCCCCAGAACCCACTTAAAAATGCTAGGCATTTAGTGCATACCTATAAGCCCAGCGCTGGGTAAGTGGAGGCAAGAGGCTCCCTGGGGCTCACTGTTGAGTCAGTCTGGCACAATTGGTGAACACCAGGTTTAGCAAAAGACCGTGTCTCAAAAAGTAAGGTGGAGGGCAATTGAGGAAAATAGCCAACATCAATATCTGGCCTCCATCCTCATGCACATACATGTGCACCCCCCCCACACACACACACATACACAGGCAAAAATGCCCCACATAAATAACATAAAATAAATAAGTCACTCAGACTTAGAACAGTAATCATTTGTTAGTTCATCATTCTGGGGGCTGGTGATTAGGGCTGGGATCAGATAGGAAGTTGGATTCACCAAATTTGCTTACAGGGCTGTAGTCAGCTGGAGGGTTACCTGAAACCCCGTGGTCTCTGGTGGTGTCCCTTCTGTGTCTGACCCCTGAAAAGTACCTACCAAGGTGACCAGGCCACACGTTTCCAATACCTAACAGGCTCACCTAGACTTCAGCCTAGTGGCTAGATTCCAAAATCAGCAAAAGAAAACAAACCCAAGTTTTCTTCAGGCCTCAGCTTGCCATGGGTTTTCTAATGTCCAGGGCTAGAACCCAGATTCAAGGCTGCCAAAACTGACACCAACTACAAAAGAAGGCAGCTTGTTGGTTTGTTTGTTTTTAACTTCAACTACATGGCACACAAATTTGTGGAAAGACTATGTCTTGACAACTTCTGCTCCTTATCTTCATGATGGAAGTGAAGGCATCTCTGTGGGCCACCCCTGTGTTCCTGGAGGCAGGGAATTCCTGCTTTACAGCCTGGTGAACATCTGACACTCCTCTGGCCTGTTACCATACAACTGACAAAACTTCTGCAAGGGTAGTCTCTTAAAACTTAGCATGAGAGAGTGGAATTTTTTAAATTAGGCTTCAACAGAACGTTTTTTTTTTTTTTAAAGAATCTTTCTTTTCTTCAGCTGCCTCGCCCTTGTTATAAATTTTCACTCCGCCCAGTGGTACACCACAGCCAGCAGCTTCCCCTCCCCAGCCTTCCACAGCACGACTCGCTTGGCAACCAGACTCAGTTCATAGAGACGGTAGAAAAAGAAGTCTTGATTCCTGCTCTTCTCCTTTCCTCCAATCCTGAAGCTCAGCCTTGCCTGCTGACTCTTGCTCTATAAACCCTGATGCCCTCCTGGAAGCAGAGTGCTAGGGTGAACCGAGAGGGTTGCTATTAGGTGCTTGTATGCCCCCAAGGTTGGGCACTTCATATGATGGACTACAGATGTAACCAGAATATTAGACCTCCAGAAATCCCTCATATAGAAAATTAATCTAAAAAGTTGTGTGTATGTGATCATTAATCTTAGTTGTCAACTTGACTGGACCTAAAATCATCTGGGAGACAATCTCTGGGCATGTTTCTAAGGTGAATTGATGTCATCATTACCTTCATGTTGCTGCTTTAAAACACCTGACCGAAAGCAGCTGATGGGAGGGAAGGTTTATTTCAGCTTACAGCCTCCAGGGGAGGCTCCATGATGGCAGGGAAGCACGAGGCTGGACATCACCTTTGTTAGCAGGTGGAAAGCAGCAGCAGGAGAGTGAGCTGAGCTCAAAAGGGGGATCTGGCCCTCAACAATACACCTCCTCTAGCAAGATTCCACCTCCCAAATTTCCATCACCATGCATCCAAAACACACAGGGTTCTGGGGGAATGCCAGATCCAAATCAAATTGTTGTGGGAAGACCCACCCCAACTCTGTAGCACTATCCCAAGAGCTGGGGCACAGAGCTGAAGAAAAAAGGAGAAAGCTAGCTGCACATTAGTACTCTTCCTCCTGAGTGTGGATTGGATGTGACCAGCTGTTTCATGCTCCTGCCACCATGCCTACCCCACCACGAGGGACTGGAGCCCCTTGAGCTATAAGCTGCAATAACCCTGTCTTCCTGTAAGGTGCTTATCAGGTATCTGGTTGTAACGATGAGAAAGTAACTAATACGATGTTTGAAATTGTATTTAAAGACATTTGTGAACTTGTGGATAGCCATTCATGAAATAATTTCATACGTTATTTATAAAATATTTACTATGTACCATGTCCCGGAACTATAAAACATCCTAATAGCCTAATGGGAGAGACACGTGAGAAGAATTTCAATGAAAGTAGCAGAGGGACCAGAGAAGGTAATGGAGAGTGAATATGCTCATGACGCAGTAGTATACACTTGCATAAAATCGTCGATAAGTAAAATAAAAGTTTTAAATGAATTCTATGAAGTGGGTATTGTGAGGATATATTAACAGGCCACCATGTCCAGACTGGATGATGGAAACTCCCTCGTGGGAATAATTTTTTTATATTCTCTAGCAAGTTCTACACAGTAGAAATATAGTATGGGCCATGTATGCAGTTTTAAATGTTCTAGTAGCCATATTTAAAAAGTAAAATCAAACAAGTAAAAAATAATCTTAATACCTTCTTTCACTCAACCCAATATGTCCAAGATATTACCATTTCACTTTGCAATCAATAAAAAGTTATTAATGAGATTTTTACACTCTTTTTATTATACTGACTCTTCGAAATCCAGTATGTATTTTATACTTGTAGCACATCTCAATTTGAATGCCAAGTTTTTAATAGTTAAAGTAAAATGTAGTCCTATCGAAGCAATTAAGTTCCGTTTAACAGAAACATATTTTATATGGCTTCAGTTTAAAATTTGTGATTAAACTGAAATAAAATAGAAAATTCAGTTACGTGCTGGCATGAGGCGTCGAGTGCTCGAGATCCGTGTGTGGCTAGCGGCTTCCATTCTGGGGATCAGAGATCTGAAAGAGCAAATAGACGAGAAATAGAGAAAGAAGTGATAGTGCAGAAGGAAAGAGCCAATATTAACAAAGGCACCGAAAAGAGTATGTATGATGCATGGAATTCTGAGCAGGTCAAGATCCCTGTGATGTAGTGGACAAGACTAATGATGAGAAAGGAGCCAGTGGTGGTGTGTGAGTTACTCTCATTAGAGTCACAGATCAGGAGGAACTAAAACAGTTGGAGTCCCTAGCTCCTGGCTCCTGGAAGCTGAGGCAGATTGAGTCTGGAAGCAGGGCTCTGTTATAACTCTCAAGGCCTACCATCCAGTGACCTAATTCCTCCAGGTAGAACCTAATTCCTAAAGGTTCTAGAATCTCCCAGAACCCCACCATCTGGGGACCGAGTGTTCAAAGATGTGAGCCTGTGGGGGACAGTTTACACCCAAACTGTAATATGTAGACTAAGCAAGGGACTGCTGTAAAAGCCATTGAGTACCACAGAATTGAGAACCATATATTTTATAGGGATCTACTTTGTGGGGAGCTGAGCACAGACGTTCTCTCAAACAACCCCTGCTGGAGCCACTGAACCCAAGGGAATGCATCCACACTCATGGTGTTCTTAGAGAAACTCAGGAAGTCAACATCTGCAATGAGGAAGCTTGGCTTTAAGTAAAGCAAGGTATAGAGTAAATTAAGTGCATTTTCAACATATTATTAGTGGAAATCCATTAGATCAGGTTTCAATAGTATACTTACTAGCTCACAGGGAACATTCCAGAATTAAGGGAGGCTATGTTCCTGGTCAGTCCAGCTGCTCAAAGGTGTAATAAAGGGTCAAACCCTTTTTTCTCTTCTTTCTTTTCTTTCTTCCTTCCTTCATTCCTTCCTCCTTCTCTTCCATCCTTCATTTCTTTCCACCCTGACATCTTTAATGTGGCCCTTATCTTAAGCTCCATTCCCATAGGAGTCTCAGAGTCTTATGGCTGACTTCCAAGCCCCCTGTTTTCTCCTTCATGATAAATGCCCAGGGCTGTTTCTGAAGCATTTTATTCCAAGTCAGATTTTGTAAACTTACTCAACATGACCATCCCCGGACACAGATCCCATACCTGAATAAATGCCTGTTATCAGGAAAATTAAATGTAGCCAAGGACTATGAGATGAATGGGGATGTCATCACTTGAAAAAGAATTTGGACGTGCTAAAACAGGGTAATGGGACCTGTGTGCTGGTCCACTGCAGTCCACCCCTTGGTCAACTCAACATCCATTTTTTCTTATCTTCAATAGAATTATTTTCACAAATGCCCATGACCACATACAAATTCATGACTCAAATAGAAAGAACCCAAATGCTTGTGTAATTGCTATATCAAATGAACTGCTTCTCTCTCCTTGAAATCCAGAGGTAATGCCTGTGATCCAAAGACCTGTTGAAATGATGCTGTCTATCGTCAGTACATTTAATACAGTAGAGAAAAGCAGACTGCACATTCTAAGAACTGGGAAAATGGGAGACGGCACAGAGTATATCCTGGGCAATAGGAATAATTAAATCTCCTGACAGCAGAAAGGACTCTTGGCATTCGTTATAGGCCAGGAAAGAAAAATCCTTGTCCATTTGTCTTCTGTTCCCATGTTTGAGTCTTTAGAGGATACACTCGCTGGGAACACTATCACTTTAGAGTTTTGCTCTGCAATGGTGCAAGTTTGGTGGCATCGTTATCTGTTTGGGCTGTTAGATCACCAGTGATTGGGTGGCTGTAAGGAGTAGAGTTTTATTGTGTAGTTCTGGGAACTTGGAAGAGCAAAATCAAGGTGCCATGAAATTTGGTACTTGCTAAAGGCTCATTTTCTGGCTCATAGTCAGTCATCTTTTTGCGTGTCCTCATGTGGTAGAAGGGGAAATATAACATGTCCAGACCTCTAATATAAAGATATTGATTCCATTCATGAAGGTTCTGCTCTCATGACCTCCTCGCCTCTCAAAGAAACCACCTCCCCCCCCCTGGGACCATCACGCTGAGAATGAGGATTTCAATTTGTGACTTTTAGAGGGTCATGTCTGGTCTAGAGCAAGGGGCTAGTTATGGTCCTAAAGTTTATTCTGAGATTTTGGCAACTACAGAATATTCTCACTCCTTGCTGGAATTTCTTTGGCAACAAACAGCTCACCAAATAAAATGTATAAATTTTTCATTTTTTTCTCCTAAACAACTCTATCAAGTAATAACTATAACCAAAGATTTTTGTCTGGTTATGAATTTTAAAACTTGAAATTTCTTCTTCCTAGCCAAAACCTCTATGCTTTCTCTAGCTTCCTAGACTACTAGTGTTCAGACTCTGGCTACAACCCATAATAAGAAGTAAATTTTACTTTGTGACCTAGTATGTAATTATGCGTGTGTGCATTGACATGGACTTAGGAATAACTAAATCACAACTTTCACACTACAGTATCTATTTTTAGTGCATGTGGTCCAGGTTGATAGTTTCCTTTTCAGATGTTTTCAGCTTTATTTTTTCAAAAATCATGAAAGAAGGAAGAAAAAAAGCTGCTCATAAACTACCATGCAGACTTACAAGCCACTAACAGTTCATGCCCAGAGTTTGAAAGCATTAGCCTTAGTTTGGGCTATTTTCTTTTTTGTTGTTGTTGTTCAATATTTTATTTATTTATTTATTTATTTATTTATTTATTTATTTATTTATTTATTTATGAGACGGGGAGGGAGAGAGATAAAGAGAGAAATGGATGCACCAGGGCCTCCTGAAGCTAGTTGCAGATGAACTCCAGACACAAGCACCACTGTGCATCTGGTTTTATGTAAGTACTGGGGAATGAAACCCAAGCCATCGGGCATTGCAAGCAAGCGCCCTTAAATGCTGAGCCATCCCCCTAGCCCGTCTTCTTTCATTTTATACCTGCTTCAAAGGAAGCTAAGACAATGGCCTTGGGTAGAAAGGTTTTTTTGATGGTTTATTTTGACAGTTTTTTTTCAGTCCCAATACTGGGCAAACATCCTTATAGTCTAAGGTCTCTGAACAGCTAGCTATAAAACCAAAAATAATAACAATAATAGTAATGGCACAGAATAAACATCCACAGTGCAAAAGATTGCATTGGGTACAACAAAGAAAGACTAAACCAATACAAGCTTTAAAACAAATAGGGCAAACATCAAGTTCCACAGCTCCAAATCTGACACCTCTAACCAGTGACAACGTCTGGACTTCCAATTCCAGCCCTCTAGCTAGCAAGGCTGCTCACAGCCTTCATCCCAAGCCAGCAACTCTTTTTGGCACCTCCATTGGATCTCCACTAAACCCACAGTTCATCTTCTTGGAGGGTTTTTTGCTTTGTTTTGTTTTGTTTGGTAGATTTTTAGAATTTCATTTCAACTTTGTGCTGCTCCCAGATACAACTTCAAAACATATGTGGGTCTTCCCCTTTTCCTTCAGAGAATATTTAGCAGGACAGGACATGAGTCAGGCTTTTGTGTGATCTGGTGTCATCTCTAGAGAACCTCTCCTACCAGGCATGATGTCACACACCTGTGATTGCTGTACAAGGGAGATGGTGGCAGGAGGATTGTTAGTGCAAAGCTATCCTAGACTACAGAGTGAGACCCTGGAGAGAAGAAAGATAGAGAGACAGAAGAGAGGGAGGGAAAGATATTCATCCCTTTCCATTTCTATGCATTAACCTGGAGGTAGAAAACAAGGCCCTGTGTTTCCCACATTCAGGCTTTTCAGCAGTCTGGCATTATAGACTATAGGCAGTAAGGACCTCTCCTGGCAGAGCTCTGGTCCTCTCCCTTTCTGCTGGAAAACAGGCCACAGGTTATCAATATGCCTTATTAAAACCTACTAGACAGCCGGGCGTGGTGGCGCACACCTTTAATCCCAGCACTCGGGAGGCAGAGGTAGGAGGATCCCTGTGAGTTCAAAGCCACCCTGAGGCTACATAGTGAATTCCAGGTCAACCGGGGCTAGAGTGAGACCCTACCTCAAAAAAAAAATTTTTAAAAAAAAAACCTACTAGAAGTGGCCAGCTCACTCCAGCATCCTGAATTCTTTCTTCCACATTAAGCTTTGATATGTAGGTACACCGGCTACAAAGCTAGGTATAAAAAGTGACAGTTTCTTGTTTGCATAATTAGGACTAGAAGCTTCCAGCCTGGGTCAAGTACTTTCATTGGCCATGTCTGGCCTTCTCCACTTGAATTCCTCAATGCAGGGATCATTTTCACAGCAATTTCCTGGACAGACTTTCATTCCTTGTTCTGAGAATTAACCTCACTTCTGTGACTCATCTTTGTCCTAAGAAAAATGCCTAAATGGTCAGCCAATCCCTGATAATGGATTAGTCAGAATGTTCACGGGACCCCACACCTCCTCCTTTCTCTGGAGCATGTGGATTTTATAGGAAGACTCTTTAAGATAGAAATAGTCTCCAAGACCCTGAGGGGCTTAGGATTTGAAGAATGATGAGGGAAAGGAGGATAATGACAAGTGTTTTGGAGCTAGATGACCCTGGATGTGAGCTGTTGGTTTATCACAAATGATGTGAAACTAACAAATGATTATGTCAAGCCTCGGTTTCCTCCTCTGTATCACTGTAAGCAATGGCCCCTGCTATGATTGTAAGGGTTAAATGAGGCTGTCAGCCATTGAGCACTGTACCTACCCCTAGAAAGTGTGGAATGTTGAATGAATGAAGCTGTGATGGTCTGAATAGAAAATGTCCCTCAAAGAATCACAGTCAAGCCCTAGCTACAGGTCCCATTTGGGGAGGTTGTAGAGACTTTGGGATGTGAGGAATAGTAGGAGGAGCGAAGTTACTGGGGTGTGCCTTTCAAAGTTCTATCAGGACCTCAGTCTGCTTCTATCTCTGAGCTTTCTGTCCACCTTAAAGTGAGAACCTTCCTGTAATACATTCCCACCATCATGGTGTTTGGTCCAAACAGATAGGGCCAAATGACTATGAATCCACCCTCTGCAACCACAAACCTAACCAAATCTTTCCTCCCTTAAGTTGTTTCTCTAGAGAATTTGGTCTCAGCTATGGAAAAGTAACAAACACAGAAACCGAGTATGAATAATGAGCTCCTGAACTCATAACCTGGGGCAAGGGTGGACCGTGTATCACTGGTCAGACACAGTGATCTCTCTCAAAACCCCAATTCAACAAGATCGGCTAAGATTTGAACATGAGGGTCATCCAGGGTCAGGGTTTGGTTTCTTTAGTATTTGATCCTGACAGTGCCAGGATTGGCTTCCCCTAGTCAATAAAGAGGCAGAAGACAGTTCCTCTGTGGATTTGGACCCTTCAGGAAGAGTCACAGCAGAGCCCAGTGGAAACAGTGCTCAGCTTTTGTCTGTGAGCTACCTCATAATCAAAAACAGGCCAGCCATCTGCCATGTGTGGTAGTGAAGGTTAGATCTTTAAGAAAATCCCTCAAATGAGACTTCCCACGTTTCTAGAATTTAAAAGACGATAAATGAAGAATATTAACCATTCAACTTCGGTTAATAAAATTCCAACCTTACTTCAACCACAGTATGAAACCATCACCAAATAGCATGAGAAAATAAGTAACATGAAAAGGGAAAAGAAAAAGACCTGTGCGTGGTGGAGCATGCAGGGAATCCCAGCGCCTGGGAAGTGAAGGCAGGAGAGCTGATACGTAGTAAATTTGAGTGCAGCCTAGGCTATGTGAGACCCCCCCACACACACACATACCATCTCAAAAAAACAAACAAGAAAGTTAACATACATGCAAAACTCACTGTCTGTTGATT
The DNA here is from genome assembly GCA_004024765.1 of Zapus hudsonius. Classification (NCBI taxonomy): domain Eukaryota; kingdom Metazoa; phylum Chordata; class Mammalia; order Rodentia; family Dipodidae; genus Zapus; species Zapus hudsonius. The sequence continues at coordinate 13,119 of PVHP010000257.1, forward strand.
GTCAGGAGAACCTGGCTGAATACTAGGCTATCCATGGGCCCCTGTCACAAGGACTGATCCAGATGACCCATGGAGGAGGTTATCCAGCGGATTGGGGAGGGGAGGGCAGCCGGGAATTAGGGATAACAACTCATTGTTTGCCCACTAAATATTGTAACTCATTATGGACAATAAAAAAAAACTCACTGTCTTAAAAGTATCTTTAAAGGAGACCTGGTCATTTGATTTCAACCTTCTACTTTTGAAATATTGAAAGGGACACATTCTAATCCATCAGTGGGAATCTCCCGTTGATATCTGATTCCACCTCTGGTTACCTCTTCTAGAATATTCCTTTCCTGTGTGTTTTGTGACAGGGCTCGCTTCCTTGCCTCTCCTAGTAGTTCACAGAGTGGGTGTATGTGATTACAGCCTGTGGAGTTAATTATAATTACTCACATTAAAGCAATGCCTGAGTTGATGCCTCATTCTCCAGGCTGTAATGTGGACATGGGTGTGGATAGACTCGGGCCATGGATATCATGGGCTGTGAATTTTAATTTCTGGAAGGCAGCGAGATGGAAGCTGGCAGAAGTTTTAGCACTTCCTCAGGCCTTTTGCTAACCCTCAATTAGAATCCCTTCTAAATCTCCCCACCCAGTTTATTAACCTTAGGATATGGTGGAAGATCTCAATCTATTTCTCCCTAAGAGGATAAAATACCTTTCTTCTTTTCCATTCTTTCTGCCAGCTTCTCTGATTCCTGATCTTATTTCTTCTTCCCTTTGTGTATGTGTGTGTGTGCATATTGATGCATGTGCATAGGCACACGTATGTGGGTGTGTGTGCACGTGTGTCTGCATGCACTTAGAGGCCAGAGGTTGGCTTGGATGTCTTCCTCAACCACACTCCACCTTACTTAGTAAGCCAGGGTCTCTTAAGTGAACCTGGAGCTCACTGATTCCGCTAGATGAGCTCAGCAGTTTGCCCTGGGTATCCTTTGTCTCTGTCCCATGCTGACTGGGATGACAGGTGGGCCCCACAACCACCAGCATTTACATAGGTACTGTTCCCAACTCAGTTCTTCTGCTTACACAGAAGTGTTCGTCCACTGAACCAGCCCCCTTCTCTTTTTACCTTTTCTGTCCTTTCTTGCTATTCTTTCCGTTTTCCTCTTTCTCTAAATCTCTCTCTTCCCTTCTTCTTGTTCCCTCTTTCCTGTGTCTCCTCTCCTCCCTGTGTCCTTCCCTCCCTTACTCCCCTGACTGCTGGAGCTGGTGGTTGCTGCCTTACAAGTTTATTTGATCATTCAGAAACTGCCTGAGGACTTTCAGGCCAAAGACAAACTTTGAAAATCTCCAAGTCAGTGATAGGCAAGTTTTAAAGCCTGAATCTAATATATAGAGTGGTTTTATGGCATCCCTAGACCCAAAGAAGCTGCAGACCACCTTACTGGTCCATCAGGCCCCCAGCAGCTAGGGATCCACCACTTTCACCATAAGTGCAGAAGAAAAGGCTGGGCTATTCTACCCTCTGCACTCTTCCTTAACATCCCTATGCCTGCTCACCATTAGGAAAAAATATTTATTTAAAAAGTTCTGAAGCCTGATGTGGTGTTGCACACCTTTAATCCCAGCACTGTGCCGGGGGGGAGGGGGGGGGCGGGGATGGGGGTGATGAGGTAGAAGGATCGCCATGAGTTCCAGGTCAGCCTGGGTTAGAGTGAGAACTTATCTGGAAAAAAAGAGAACTCTGGCCTGACAATGTAGCTCACTAGTAGAGTGCTTTTCTCACTAGTGCACAAGGCCCTCGGTTGCATCCCCAGCACCACAGTGAGAATAAATCATTCATCCTGAATGCCTGATGTCATCTTTTAACTGTGACAAGGATTCCTGTAGCTGCTTACAAATAGGCTCCTTCCTTCCCTTCTGCCCATTTTCTTGATGACTCTAGTCTTCATGGGGCCCGTGTCTTTCATTCTCTATTTCACCTCCCCCTCCCTCCCTGGCATTGGTCCTTATTTCCCTCCTTCTAGTCTCTTGAGATGGGTGCTATGGGCAGAAAGGACCAGAGAAAGTTGGAGCATATTGGGGAGAAGTTTGTGAAACAGGCGTGGGGCCTTTGCTTAGGCTTAAGAAATAATGACCCGCCAAAAATACAGGGAAAAGATAGTGAGACAGACCCACAAAGTCAAGATTCTGCAATGACAAACCCATCCTCCAGCCCCTTTAAAGTGAGTCCTGGCACAGGACAGTCAGGGAGAAGCAAGTCTGTATCCAGGTTTCTTGAGCCCTTGAACAAACTGTAAAGCCTTCTAAGCTTAGTTTTCCCATCTTCCAAGGGGAGGATGACCACTCGAATATGACTTCTGTTGGTCACTGTGACAGAACACCTGAGAGGACACCTGAAAAAGAAAAAAGATTTGTTGCTTTATTTTGAGACAGGGTCTCATGTAGACCAGGCTGGCATCAAACTCAACTATGGAGCCAAGGATGGACCTAAAAATCATTCTTTTGCCTCTGCCTCCTGATTACTGGAATTATAGACATGCCACTGAGCCTAAGAGGAAAGATTTCTATTTTCTCCTGGTTTCCAAGGTTTCCATCTGTCACTCCATTGCTCTGAGCCTGAGTTAAGGATGACTATGGCCGCAGCAGGAGTGGGTGGAGGATGGAGAAGGACCAGGGAGAACCTTCAATACCTCCTTCCTCCAGCTAGGCCTCACACTCTCCAGTTTCATGCACCTCTAAAAGAGCAGCACCGCATAGAATCCAAGCATTCCCTGCGGAACCCGTCAGAGACACTTCCTACCTAAGTCATAGCACGTGTCCTCTTGAAGTTTCATATGCTAAAGTCTGGGCGCACCGTGTCTCTGTGTTGAGGTGGTGGACCCTGCAGGAGATAGAAGGCCCTCGGGGAAAGTGGTCAGGTTGTGGGAATCTCATGGAGTGGGTTCATCGTCTTGAGAATGGGTCGTCATGAAGCAAGGGTGGCTGTCTCCCTCTTCATGTCTCACAGTCTCATCTTTCACATCCATCCCTTCATCCTCTGGGGCCAATCACATGCCAGTACCTCGTTCCTGAACCTTCAAACTCTAAAATACAGAAGTCGCTTTTCTTTATAAATTACCCAACCTCCGATATTTTGAAATAGCACACATGGCAAATGTTTGGGATGTGCTAGACATACGTTGAATATTAATCTTCGGTTTTCCTCCCAGAGAATCTGTGAAGACTTACAAAGATAAATAACCAAGCTTGGCAGGTGAAGCTTCTGAGAGCGTATTCTTTCATGTATTACTTTCTGGATAAGTTGGTGTTGTGGATGGCAAGAGCCCCCGGGTCAATTTTCATTCTGGGTCTGCAGCAGTCACTGCATTTGGTTCTTTAATGTTTAAATAGTGCCTGCTTTCTCTCAGCTGGCATGCTTGTTAGACCTCCCATTAGTGTGATTATTTATTTATTTTTAATTTCACTAGCAATGCACGAAAAGCATTCTCATGGGGGGGGGAGGGCTGAGCAAGATAGGATGAAACAAAAATGCCCTTTGCCGACCCACAGAAACCCTAGCCGTGTTTCAAAAGTAACAATTTGACATTTCCTTTCACACTTTAATTCACACGCATGTGAATATAGATTAATTTTATGATTGTCAGCATAAAACACATCCTTGCTGGTAGTGTGCTGTGACGTCATTCGGTTCTTCAGTAATTTACAATGCTCTGGAGGCTCCAGCTCATCAGTCCTACCTGCTGCAAAGTAGTCCATCACCTCCTGCTAAACTGCACACCTGGTAAGGGAATAGATGTGGTCATTGTCATTGCTTTATCCCCAGAATCTCTAAGGCTGCCTATCACATGGTAGATGGTTTATTACTAACAACTACAACTGGGCCTGGTGGGACAGATCTGTAGTCCCAGCTAGTTCAAGTTCAAGTTCAAGATTACTTAGGCTACACAGTGAGTTTAAACCAGGCTGGGCAACTTAATGAGACCCTATCTCAAAATAACAAGTGAAAAGAAGCTGGACAAGGTGGCACTCAGGAGGCCGACGTGGGAGGATTACCATGAGTTTGAGGCCAGCCTGGGACTACAGAGTGAATTCCAGTCAGCCTGGACTAGAGTGAGACCCTACCTTGAAAAGTCGAACAAAACAAAACAAGTAAAAAGAGGGCTGGGGAAATGGTTCAGTGGTACAGTGCTCACCCAGCTTGTGTGAGTTCCTGGGTTCAATAGCCAGTACTGAGAGAAAAATGCCAATATCCCTTGAATGTTAAATTATATGGATATTCCACATGCATTTTAACCTCCCCCCATAGACACTTGGATTAATTTCTTCCTCTCCACCACTCCAGATAACACAGTCTCCTTGTGCCTGTCTTGTGCACACATTGATGTATTTCTCTAATGGAAGTTCTGAGACAGAACTGCCTGGACAAAGGAGACTTTTTCTAAATCATCATCAACACTGCCAAAATGTCTTCCAAAGACTGTGGCGCCAGCCTACAATCCTATTAATAATACCTTTTCTTGGGTGTCTTTCTGACAATGTGTTTCCAAAATAACTATATGTAACCTTTTTCTGTTTTGATTTCAGGGAAAGAGGAAGAAAGGTGGTAATTAGAGAGAAAGAAAGGGAGATTTATTCATTCATTCATTCAATCATTTTTCCAGTCATTGATTCCATACTAGGTCCTGCTTTAAATACAGGACACTTAAAACAAATGACACCTGTCATTTACCTTGGAGGATTTCATAGTCTAGACATCAATCTTAAATGCTTAATTCTCAAAATGAAATAGCATAAAGACACTTAACAAATGAATACCTTTCTGATGTATCCTACCTACAAAAATACTTGTATGAGTACAGGAAGAAATACATAAGGGTATTCACTGCAGCTAAAGTGAATTGGTATTAACAAGAAACTGGACTTGCTCCAAATCTTCAGCAAGAAGACAACCATTACATGTATTTCGCTTTTTTGTTATGGATTACTATGAAGCCTGAGGTAAATATGCAATGACATGGAAAGATGTCCAAGGTAAAGTGTCAGAGGAAAGAAAAAGCAATTTGCAGAACAAAACATTTACTGATAATCCCTGATTTTAAGGATGGTTCAATTTAGGATTTTTTTTTTCCATAATGGTGGTACAAATGCGTATCTCCACAACCATTCTCTTCACTTTCAGTTTTTAATAACTTGTATAAAGCATTCAACGCTTTACTATAAATTAGGCTTGGTGTTAGATGATTTTGCCAAAGTGTAGGCTAGTGTGTGTCCTGGATGTGTGTAAAGTGAACAAGGTAGCCAGATGAGGGGGCACATGCTTCCCTTGGAAGTGGGAAGATCATGAGGTTGAGGTCATTCGGGGTTATCGACTGAGACTACCCTGTGATGTTTGTAGGTTAGCTTTATTAAATGCATTTTCACCCTGTAGTATTTTTAATTTACAATGACTCTATCAGGACATAGCACCATTTGTAAATTGAGGAGCATTTGTAGCATGATTGCATGTTTGTAATAAAAAGTAGTAAAACCACACACACACACGCACACACACACATGCATGCACACGCATGCACACACATTCTCACAGTCATATGCTCACATTTGTATGTGCAAAGGGAAAAGTTTGGAAAATACACATGAAACAGTTACCAGACCATTCTCTAGAAATTCCTAGAGTCCTGTGGAAAGACCACCCAGCTCCGTCTCTTGAGTCCCCTGGTTGGCTGTGGAGGGTCCTCTCTGAAATGCTTTGCGCTATAACAACAGAAGGGCCTCTGGCCAGACAAGAAAATCCTTAATGGGTGCCTATTGGTTAGTTAGCTGTATCTCCAAGCCTGTACCACCAACTCTATGGAAAACACCCCCTCCCATGGCCTGATTCCAGCCTCACATAATGGCCATTGCCCCTCCCCATGACCACCAGGCCTGCGGGCCAGGCAGGGTCATTACTGAGTTCCAATGAAGGGAGTGTTTATTATTGTTGTCGGTTTGATGCTGATCCCAAAAGGACCTAATCAACAGGTAATAAGACCTCCTGGGAGTGATTAGAGACCTCAGCTTTAACCCTGTTATAACCACAGCAGAAAAGGCCACAGTCACAGCAGCACTGTGCCCACCCTCCACAGGATTGGCTATGGCCAGGACAGCCAAGGAGGCACTAAGGGGTTGTTTAGGAAGGGAAGCTGGAGGGAAGCAAAAAGGAGATACCAAAATTCACTTCTCCCAATAATATGCTCTGCTTTCATTTCCATCACCGTCCTCCTCCTCTCCTTCACTATCACCATGCTCAGTGAACCATGGGGTTCAAACATTAATAATCATGGTCCAAGCTAGGCATGGTGGATCACATTAAAATCCTAGTCTGAGGCAGGAAGATTGCAAGTCCAATGCCAGCCTGGGCTACATTGTAAATTTCAGATAGCCTCAGATACATCATAAGATGTTTAAAAAACAAACAATAGGGTCTGGAGAAATAGGTCAGTGGTCAAAGGCACTTGCTTGAAAAGCCTGATGACCTGGGTTCAATTCCCGGTACCCATGTAAAGCCAGATGCACATGCAGCTGGAGTTTGTCGGCAGTGCCGAGGGGCCCTGGTGTGCCCATTCCCTATCCCCCTCTCCGAATTATTAAATAAAATATGAACAAAAGAAAAGAAAATACAAATGTATGGTCTGCTGTCAAGACGATCTCGGCATGGGGATGCAGCAGGAGCAAATTTGGTAAAGGCACGTGAGGGGCAGAGAAGGGGACTGCCAACTTGTCTGTCTGGGTGAATCAGGGAAAAGAAATATGCTAGTGAAGTGACAGTGTGAAGTGTGGCTGTGACTCTATCTGCTGAGCTTCCCTCCTTTGTTTGGAGACAGTCTTGTGTCTCCCAGGATGGCCTGGAATTCACTGGGTAGCTGTAGATCACCTTGAACTTCTGGTCCTCCAGCCTCCACCACCTAAGAGCTGAGATAACAGAGGTGTAACACCACACCGGTGTATGTGGTCCTGAGCTCAACCTCTGCTTTGTGCATCAAAATAAAGCCTACCAAATGAGCTACCATTCCATCCAAGGCTTCCACTCAGTGCCCACTTCCAACATGGCTCTCCCTTTGCCTGTGAAGCAGCCTTAGATCCTTCTTCCTTTTTAATGAATTTGAATACAAATATATAAAATTAAGTGTTAATTAAAAAAAATACTTCCTTTTTGTTACTTTCAAGTGGCTTACCTGTCAACACTTCAATGGAAATTTAGGCCTATCCATTAACAAGCCTTAATAATGACTGATAAGATAACAGTGTCATGAGCCATTTCTCATTACCCAGAGAGCAACCAAGTACAGCATTACAAAACTGTCACATAAGAACAACCTTGGACCCAGACTCACTAAGTCTACACAGGCATAGCAGCACTGTTGTTGAAGGATAGTTGATAAGTGTGTTGGTTACTTGAATTTTCCAAGGAAGGGCTCCTATGACGAATGATGAGGACTAGGAAGGAGACAAAGTCATCATTACCCAGGCCAAATTGGCTCCCACTTTTTTCCAACTTGGAGAGAATTGCAACAGCCTCTCTTCTTATTGTTGTGCAAGATTTTACATCTTGCATAAAACTAGCTGCAAATGTCATTTCAGCTAGGCCAACGGATTTATCCACACCCCAGAGGACAATAAAGACAGTGGAAATGAATGAGGACATGGCCACCGTCTCATGGCTCAATCTCTTAGGTCCTTTGAAGAGCATTTGCAGTTAGAGAAGGAGTGTTTGTAGATCTCCAGCTTGCTTAACCCTGGTTTCACAGCCCTCTGGAACAAAAGTCTTGGAAACCAAAACTGATACCATACAAAAGCCAGGGTACATTTGAAGTCTTGAAAGAGCTGGTAGAGAGCCTCAAATTCAATGTCATTATATTTATTATTTTAAACAAGGAACTTGAAGGGCTGAAGAGATGACTCAGTGGTTAAAGACACTTACTTGAAAAGCCTAATGGTTCAATTCCCCGGTACCCACATAAAGTCAGATGCACAAAGTGGCACATGCATCTGGATTTTGTTTACAGTGGCAAGAGGCCCTGGCATGTTCTCTCTCTCTCTCTCTCTCTCTCTCTCTCTCTCTCTCTCTCTCTCTCTCTCTCTCTCTCTCTCTAGCAAATAAATTTTTTTTAAAAAAAAATGTTAAATTCCACAGATCTTTATTCCACAGTTCATCCAGCTCTGTAGCACCCAGTACCAACATACGGGAAAAAGAATAAAACAAGATCCCCAAGGAGCCTTATTTTAATAGGCAGAAGTTGTTGTAATACCATGAGAAAGACTAGGCAGTTGCAAAAGTTCAGAGGCCCACGAGGAGAAGTCTTTTGTGCCATAGGAGCAATGCTGGGATGTGGGTTTGCATGGGGGGAACATTTGTTCCCTGGCTCTGGGCCTGGTGTTCTATGTAGAGAATTAAAGCCCAGGTGGCAGATGATAAGTCACTATGAATCCAGGGCAAGGGAGGGATGTGAGGCAGAAAGAAGTCTGGATCCAAGGGTGCCTCAGTCATAAAGATCTGGAAGGTCATGACCTGTAGTATTTTTTAAACTAACAATGACAAAAAAGGCTATCTAAAAATAAAGTGCCAGGGACATGTTTGAGTAAGTGCTCATAGCATCGAGCATGAGTGGCTGCAAGTAATGACCAGATATGTTATAGTTCCCTTCCTTGTGAGGACACTTGAAGATCTCCTGCACTCTTGGAATGGGTCAATGACAGTTGGCAGGTACCTGCCTTCAGGGAGTTCATGGTCAAATGAGGGACACATTTGTATTTGCTCACTCAACCATATGATGATGGAAGCAAACACTAAGTACCACGGTAGTGCATGCAGGGACATAGGGCAGGAAGAAGGAGTGGCCAAGAGAAGAGGACCCAGAGTCACACGTCTACCCAAAGTCAACTGAAGGACAGAATCGTTTCCTCCAGAGATCCTTGCTGTGCCCATGCTTTCAGATTGTTGAGCCTGCCCGTCTGGTGCCAGCCTGCCTCCATGGCATCTCCTCCAAATCTCTCAAGAGGAAAATGTCCTCAAGCCTTCCCACAGCGAGTTGCCCAAATGACCATATTGGAATCCATAAGTAACACCTAGTTCCAAGTGTGGAGATTAAACATCACATTTCCCAACTACTGTGTCAGTTATCCTAGTATCTGTCCTTCTGGAGATGTTGTCATGCTGTAAACGAATTTACTTTGTCCCAGAGTGTCTGACCAGTTCTTCCTCCGTGGCAACCAACACCCATGTTCCATGGGAAGCCATGGGCCTCGAGACAAGATCAACAAGAGAAGTCAGAAACCTGTTAGCTTGGGACTTTGACCAAATAACTAAGCTCCTTACCTTGATGTTCATGTATTTCTCACAGAATGTGCCAGAACAACCTAGTCTGATCTGAAGATCCAGGAAAAATATCTGTGTAAAAAGTCTCTGTAGCAAAATGTACACATAAAAGTGCTGTTACTTTCTGAAACCCAGAAAACATTCATTGGACTCAAAATATCCAGGCTTTGGGATTGGGACAGAAGGAGGCATGAGACATAATCTCCACCCTGAGAGTTCATGCACTCACTGAGGAGTTCGGATACAAAAACAAATTAACTGTAATGCAATACGAAAAGTGTATAACAGAGGACGGTTCAAAGAGCTGTGGAAACACAGACAAGGAAGTGATTAATTCTCAGCAAGTATCTATAGGCCGCCAAGGGGAGGATACACTCCAGGGGCAGGGAGAGCTAGGACAGCCTGGAGTCTGGGGCAGCAGGTTTTGTTGGAGAGGAGTGGGGAAATGACGATGGTTTGGAGTGCTCAAGTACAAAAGGCACTGGGAGTTCATCAGGGGACCTGAGACACTCTTGGTCCAGGACAGTAAACCTCATCCAGTAGAACTGGAAGCCAATGAGGACCTCTACGAAGCTATAAATATAGGAACCTAGGACCCAGAGGCTATCATCTCTTGAGCATCTCACATGTGCTACAAACCACCCAAAGTATTTCTTAAGTACTTAAGTACTTCTGTGGTTTTTTCCCTTGACCTTGACAGCAATCTACGAGAGAGGTGCTGTTAATGCTCTCCTTTAAAGAGAGATTAGGAATTTGCCCAAGATCCCCCAATCAGTGAGTTCTAACCTCAGACAAGCCCAGGGTGTTTTGTTTTGTTCAATTTATGCAGATAAATTGAAAAGTGGAAGCCCAAGGAGAGAGACGCTAACAGTGCTTAGGATTGTGAAAGTGTTTTGAGGGCTAAAAATATATACAAGCACGACTACCTGTCAGCAGTGGGCCTGTGATTTAGCAATTCACCTGTTCAATTCAACAAATAGTTCTTGAAGCACCAGTGTTGTGGAAGGTCTTATGCTAGAGAAAAGCAAAGGTGACTTGAAACAAAGAAACGCCCTTCCTGGAGCCACAAGCTTAGTGGAAGAAACCAGTAACTCTGCATACACAGATTCCCAAGAGCAGGCAGAAGGGAAGAGTTGGCAAGGAAGTTGGAGGCTCGGAACAGCAGCATGTGAGAGGCATCCTGAAGTGGCTCCAAGTTCTCAGTCTAGAAATGCAGGAGTAAAAATGGAGGAAACATTAGTGAGAAGGCAGCCAACCGGTGCAGGACATGTCAGGTGGAGTGAAGACAGGTTGAAGTTTAAAGCATGAGGGTTGGTTGCAGAGCAACTGTGTCATTAACAAACATGAGGTCATCGTTCTAAAATTGAATGAGGAAGGAATGCTAGCAATTTTATGTGGTACAGGAGTGGATCTCAGCTAGGGAAGGTTCCCCCACCCCCAAAAGTACAAGACAGAGTCTAAAGATTTTTTGTTATTGTCATAACTGGTGCAGGAGGTTCTAGATGTTACAGCATCTAATGGGTAGTAGCCACTACAACCCATGAGAAGACTCCACAACAAAGGAATATGTGACCAACGTATCACCAACAGTGCCATGGATCCAAGTTCTTCCCAGAGTATGGCCTAACTATCCTGGAAGAAAATTTAAAAATAAGAACTCAAAGGTAAGGTTGAGGAGATAGGTCAGTGAATAAAAGTGCTAGCCACGCAAGCATGAGGTCCAAAAGTTTGGATCTTCAGTACCAGGTAAAGGCTGGGTGGGCATGGAGGCCCACTGGTAATTCCAGGCTTGGGATGTGGAAATAGGAGTTCCGGGACAAGCTGGATAGCTACACTATCCAAATCACTGAGACTTGGCTTCAAGTGAGAGAGCTTGTCTCTGCAAATAATGTGAAGAGTCATCAAGGAAGACATTCTGGCCTCCACACACATGTGCAAGTACACCTGCACACATAGGCACCAACATTCATAAACACACTTCACACACACAAATTCAAAGGCCATTAGAAAACATAGTACTTTTCAATGTACACAGTTCTAGTGGCTTAGAAAATACTTAGGAGGGCTGGAGAGATGGCTCAGCATTAAGGTGCCTGCCTGCAAAGCCTAATGATCCAGGTTCAATTCCCCAGTGCCCACATAAAACCAGAAGCACAAAGTGGCACATGCATCTGGAGTTTGTTTGCAGCAGCAAAAGGGCCTGACATGTCCATTCTCTTTCTCCCCCGCCCCCTGTTTGTCTCTGCTTGCAAATAAATAAATAAAAATTTTAAAAACATACTTACGAAAACTAACAGAGAGGTTTGATAAAGGCCCCCAAAAGCTAATCCTACTAAAGCCTGGATTTTTTTTCTCTCTCCTGTTAACACACGGGGGTGGGGGGTGGGTGAGGGGAGAAAATTGTCAACTGTTATAATTTGCATGTAAAATGTCTTGCATAGGTTCATGTGTATGAACATTGAATCCCCGGGTGATTTTGCTATTTGGGAAGGTTGTGGAATCTTTAGGAGGTGACGCTTTGCTGGAAGAAGTCGGTGACTAAAACAGGCCTTGAGATTTTATACCCTGGCCCAACTTCCTGTTCAGTCTTTCTTCTTGACTCTGGGTTCAGTGTAACCAGCTCTGCTTCATTCTCCTGCCACCATGTTTTCCCTACTGTGATGGTTAGGTTTGTTGTCAACATGATCTTTTTAATTATTATCTTGGGTGTGTCTCTGAGGATGTTTACAGGAAGGCAGCCTCTCAGTAGAGGGCAGAATGTAAGGAGGCTCAGAAAAACTAGAAACAAACTTTTCTTCCTGGGAGAGCAGTGCAGGAGGGAAATTCCAGAGACTTAAGGGAGTAAACAAGTCTGAGAAAGGGTTGCAAGACCCCACCCTAAGCCTATATATAGGGGAAGGAATTCTCTCCTGGGCCCCCTGCCTGTTTTGCTTGTGTATGTGTGTGGTGCTGGTCTCTCTGTTTAATCTGTGAAAGGGGGCCAGCCTCTTTCACCATTATGGAACTTCCCATGGATCTATAGCTTCAATAAATCCTTTCCTCCCATAACTGTGCCTGGTTTGGAGGTTCATCCCAGCGGCATGTGGCTGACTACAACACCTGCTATGATGGAATGTATCCCCTCCAAACTGTAAACCAGGCCTGGAGAAATGACTCAGTGGTTAAAGGCACTTGCTTGTAAAGCTTGACAGCCTGGGTTCAATTCCCTAGTACTCACCTAAAGCCAGATGCACAAAAATGAACATGGGTTTGGAGTTTGTTTGTAGCAGCAAGAGGACCTTGCACACCCATTCTCTCTCTCTCTCTTTCTCTCTTTCTCAATTGAATAAATAAATGTTATATAAAAACAAACTGTAAGCCAGAATAAACCTTTTCCTTCACTTAGTTGCTTCTTGTCAGGTTACAAGTAACTAATACATCATCTTCAGGCTCTCTCCATTCCTTGCTCCATATACCTATAGGGAAGGAGTGATTTTGTGGAATGCCACTTGTTATAGCCCTACAGAAGAACAGTATTTTGTTAACATGGGCATCCTTTCACTCATGACTGAGGACACTATTCTCAGCTTGGTGAGTGACTCTGAGAGTTCAAAGTACACCTGAGAAATTCCAATGAATCTTGGATTATTTCATAAGTGAGTATATTTAACTAAGACCACCTGAACTTCTGGCTTAGGGGTGGGAGGGCGCAAGCCACATTGAGAGTCTTGGAGATTTGGTTGAAAGGTGTACGTGGTGGAGGAAGGAGAAGAAGAGAAGTATGTAGCACTTCTGCCAGGGAGAAGGCAGGCAGGGCTGAGCTCACAGGATTCAGACTAGATGAGCGCCCATGGGAGGGGCTGAATGTGAGGGTGGGAAAAGCCACAAGTCCTGGAGGAAGGAAATGCTGGGTCCCAAGAATAGATAAAGAGCCACACGCAAGTGCTAAGGGCAAGATGTTCTGTGATGGTTTCCCTTCAGAATCCTTGCTTTAGAGATCCTGGGTCCAACTCCAGCCCATAAGGAATTGTTCTGATTTAAGATAAAAGGGCTTTTTGGGGGCTGAGGGGAAGGCACAGTGGGTTAAGTGCTTGTTGTGCATGCTTGAGGACCTGAGACCTGAGTTCAGATCCCCAGTATCCACATAATAGCTGGACACTATGGAACATACCTGGAATCCTCACGCTGGGGAGACAGAGACAGGAGGATTCCTAGGGCTTGCTGACTAGCTAGTCTAGCTGAATCCATGAGAGGCCCTGTCTCAAAAGATAAGGTGGAGATGCCAGGCATGATGGTGCACGGTTATAATCCCAGGAGACTGAAGTAGGAATATCACTGTGAGTTAGAGTCCAGCCTGGGCTACAGAGTGAGTTCCAGGCCTGTCTGGGCTACAGTGAGATCCTGTCTAAAAATATAATGAGGAGAGTGACTGAGGAAGAGACCTAACATCAACCTCTGACCTCCACATGCACACTTGTACACACACCTACACATGCACGCACACACGCGCGCGCGCACACACACGCACGCGCGCGCGCACACACACACACACACACACACACACACCATATATATTCCAAAAAGAGAACTTTCTGAAAATTTTCCCCTTCCTGCTAGTTCTAAGAACCAAGATCTTCTAGTTCTTAGAGTCTTAGTCCAGACCAAATTAGAAAAAATAGCACACCCATTGGTCAGTTCATGTCAACTCACATATCCTGTGGGTGATATTGGGTCCTTGATTTGATAAGTCTGTTTTGAGTAGCTCTCATGAGTTATAGGTTGCTTTAGAATATAAGTAGCATGCAGGGGTCATCTATCTACTGTTCTTTCTCTCTCTACTCTGCATTTCTTCTCTGTTCACTAGCCCAACTCTCAGAAATGAGAAAACTTAATCCCATTGGTGCTTGCTAATGGTATCACTGAGCAATCAGATGGTGGAGCTCTGGAAGCTAACACTGAAACCTACATCTTCCCACCAGACATCTTTCATCTGGACTCCCCTTTGCCCAGGCCTCAGGTGTAGTGGGCTGATTACTGTGGTGAATGTGTAATTTCAAGTCCTAAAGGCAGCGTTTCCAGAAAAGGGATTTCCACAGAGAAGGCCCATACCCAGAAGCAAATGTTCCACTGGGATAATACCAAGTCCTGACAGACACTAAAGGCAGACTGGACTACCCAGGACAAGTTGAACATGAAACCATCCCTGCTCCCTCCCTTCCCCCACTCCGCATCTAAAATTCACATCTGAATATTTTCCAAACTCTGCTGTGTTAAGAACCTGGCTGGCTGGTGTGTGGCAAATATAAAATAAAATAAAACTCCGACAACAAAAATTACTATTCAAAGTAAAGTATTATTTTAGGGTGACATTATTTTTCAAATTCCCATTTTTCATTTGTTATAACATGTAGCAGTTCTGTGAACACATAGATAAGAGGATACAATAGATATTTGACAGTGTAGTTCTCAGAATATTTGCATATCCAAGAGATTATTTCAGCAAGTATACTTAGACTGACCCTATTAACCATTCACAATATTTTGTCTTGAATCCAATTCACACTCTATAGACATGTCCAATTCACATTTCAGCTCTTAAGCTGTTTTCCCTTTTAGACTTTATATTAGGAAATAAATCCACAACATCAAATTTCATGACAACATCTGCTCTGGCTGACATGATTTGAAAGGGAATTCACTCATCCCAGGTGATTCTGTATCTTAATTTGTTCTTTGGCTTACCTGAGAAGCAGCCTGTTTTATCAAGTGGAAGTTACTGATGCAGAATTCGCGAGCAGAACTGGCCTTGGTATTTCTGGACAGTGACTCTGAGAAGTCCCCTGAAGCCATGGTGGGATAGGATGACTAGAAAGGAATCCCCAGGTGTGATAGTTAGGTTTTGTTGTCAACTTGACCTGTTTAGTAATCTTGGGTGGATCTCTGAGGTTGTTTATAGGAAGGCAGCCCTCTCAGTAGGGGGCAGGATGTAAGGAAGCTCAGGAGAGCTAGAATCAAACATCCCTTCCTGGGAGGGCAGTGCAGGTAGGAAATTCCAGAGACTCAGGGAGTCAGCAAGTCTGGGGAAGGGTTGTAAGACTCTGCCTTAAGGTTATATAAGGGGAAGGAAATTTCTCTCCTCCACTGCCTGTTTGCTGGTGTATGTGTGTTGTTTGTTGGTCATGGCTTCTCTCTCTCTACTTGGACCTATGAAAGGGTGGCAGCCTTCACCATTATGGAACTTCCCCTGAATCTATAACTTCAATAAATCCCTTCCTCCCATAACTGTGCCTGGTTTGAAGATTCATCCCAGGAGGTATGGCTGACTATGACACTGGACAATGCCACACATGCCCAGGTTAGGCCTGCCAAGCAAGCTAGAAGAACATTCAAAATCACAGGATCCTTTTAGGACCTTTTTATTTTTAAAATGCAATGATCACAATATAATAGGGACTGAGATACTTGTACATCCATGTTCATAGCAGCGGCATTTCAATAGTCAAAAGGCAGAAGCAGGGCTGGAGAGATTGCTCAGTGGTTAAGGCACTTGCCTGCAGTGCCTAAGATCCCGGGTTCAATTCCCCAGGACCCACATAAGCCAGACCCACAAGGTGGTGGCCCTGGTGCATTCTCTCTCTCTCTCTCTCTCTCTCTCTCTCTCTCTCTCTCTCTCTCTCTCTCATCTCTTTGCTTGAAAATGAATAAATAAATTTTTTAAAAAGGCAGAAGCAGCCCAAATGCCTATTGAAATAAATGGATGAACACATGTGTATGTACAATGGAATGTTACTTAGCATAAAAATGAGCTAAGTCCAGATATACTTTCTAACATGGGTAAACATTGTGCTGAGTGAAATATGGTAGTCAAAATGGACAAATACTGTAAGATGCCATTTATATGAGATGCCCATAAAAGCAAATCCAGACTGGGGAGATGGCTCAATGGTTTAAGCACTTGCTCTGCAAGCCTGACGACCAGAGGTTGGATCCCTAGCTCCCACGCAAAGCCAGACGCAGTGGCACGTGAGTCTGTAATCACAATGCACCTAAGGCAATGGGATGCAGAGTCAGAAGAATCCAAAAGCCTGAAGGTCAGCTGGTCTCATGTTCACAGTGGTAGACGACAAGAGAGACCCTGTCTCAAATGGGGAGGAAGAGAAGGATCGACGCCTCAATGTCATCCTCAATCTCCACATGTATACTGCAGCACACAAGTACTCATACAGAAAGAGAGAGAGAGAGAGAGAGAGAGAGAGAGAGAGAGAGAGAGAGAGAGGCAAATCCATAAAGAGAAAGTAGAATAAGGGTTTCTAGGGACTGGAGGCTGGGTGAGGGAGAAAAGAGAAACGTCTTGCTTAATGAGTACACAGTTTCTATTTAGTGTGATGAAAATTTCTGGATATAGATGGTGGTAACAGTTGCACAATATTGTGAACATGATTAATAACATGGAAGTATCCACTTATGAGAAGTTTCAATGGCTCCCTTTCCTATGGTGATTATTTTTGGTACGTGTGTACTGTGTGTCTATAGAGTATTATGGTGTGTGATGTGATGTGTGGCATATCCACACATGTATACAGATCTATGTGTCCCATTACATACATGCAGAGGCCAGACAAGATTGTGAGTGTCCTTCCTCTGGTGTTCATCCATGTGTTTCCTTGAGATAGAGTCTCTACTCGACCCAGAGCTACTGTTTTGGATCAGCAAGGCTCAGCAATTCTCTGACCTTGACCACTGCAAGACTGGGGTTAGTTACAGAAATGCTTGGCCACACCCAGATTTTTATGTGAATGCTGGGGAATCAAACTCAGGTAGTCTCAGACCATGTCAGGCCCTCCAGTTTGCAAGGCAAGTGCTCTTATCTGCTGAGCCATCTCCCTAGCTCCAAATAATTTTTAAAAAATTTTTAAGGTAGGATCTCACTCTAGCCCAGGCTGACCTGGAATTCACTATATAGTCTCATGATGGCCTCGAACTCACATCAATCCTACTTCTGCCACCAGAGTGCTGGAATTAAAGGCGTGTGCCACCATGCCCGGCTGTAAAAAAAAATTTTTTTTAATGTTTATATCTAAGGAGTTCAAGGCCAGCCTGAGACTACATAGTGAATTCCAGGTCAGTCTGGGCTAGATTGAGACCCTACCTCGAAAAAACAAAACAAAAAACAACAATAACAAATATATATATATATAGTTATATATATATATATTGTTATATATATAGATTTTTAGATTTGACATATATATATCAGGCTTGAGATAGATATTATATATATATAATATATATATATTTCAAGCCTAAAAATCAGATAAACCATGAAAGCTACAAGTAGAATATTAAACAGAAGGTAGAAAAGAAGTAGTCAGCTCCGACCCAGGGCCTCCCCTGACTCAACCATCCCAGAGAAAAGCATTTCCATTCTTTCCCTCCTGCCTGGGCTCCGCTATGAAGGTGGGTGTTTGTTTACAGCACATACTTGTGGCTGCGTTTCAAGATCTCATCATCTATGTTTGGGGCAAAGGTGCCAGTCTTGTTTGGCAGAGGCCCCTCTGTGCCAACATGCCTGACACGAGGTAAGCTTCCAGAAGCAAGCTTGCTCACTGACAACACTTCTGCCTTGAAGGAGAGTTGAAACATGAGGTCACACAATCTCTCCCTTCTGCTATCCCTCCTCCCACCATCCTGAGATTAGCTCCCGCTAGTACACGCTAGGAACGTTGTGTTTGCATTGGTTTGAGGAAAGTGAAGGGATGCAGAAGAGAGCTGTGGAAGTCTCTGGAACCTAGCAGCCATGAAGGACCTTACCACTTCTGGACCTCCAGCTCCTACTTGCTGTCATTGGAAGCAAAAGCAACTTTGCGAAACTGTTTTGGGAAGCCCAAAGCCAGCGCAGGCAGCAGAAGCAGGCAAGCCAGCAATAAAGAAGTTTCCAGATCCCCAGGGGACTGTAATCACATTCCCTAACCAGGTGCTTGGGAATGGAGCTAGTCAAGTCCAAGTTTCTTGGCCCAGGGCCAGGGTTTCCAGGCCTCCTTCTACCTTAGCTGCTTCCCAGCAGCTTCCCAACCAGAAGCTTGTTAACTGTTTTCCTGGGCTCCTAGGCCCATTTCAAGGCTCCCTCTGTGTGTTAAACTTCAAAGAACTCTGCCGCCTTAAGAGCAGTGTTGTAACAAGTGGACGCTCCAAATAGCTCTATTGAAAATGGTTTGTTAAAATGAAGGGGCCGAGACACTTTGTTACCCCTCCACACTTCATTGCAATAAAATTGCATTGGTGTCTGGATTTGGTTGCCCAGTATCAATCCTGAAATTTTTTTAAAGATGAAAAGCAGAACCACCACACAATATTTAAAATGTAAAATGATCGCAAAATGGCACCCAGCCAATGTTTATGAATCATTGAATATGATCATAAAATCATAAAAAATAATCACCAAAAGGTAAATAAATTACCCAGCTTACTGCTTATTTTCACATAGGCTCTGACACAAGAGCTACAGCCATGAATGATTTATACCTGTTTTAACAATAATACTCATTTTACTGAAAGATGGTCAGCACTTGTGCTGCCGTGGGCAACATGCCAGTTGTCGAAAGGTTAATGTTTCAGCAGCAATACATTAAATTATGAATAATACCGGTCCCAAAATGGAAGGTTATTAGCTCAGTATGCTTAATTAGCCCAGCTAGAACTTGGCCATGGAGTAGCAGTGCCCATTACTTGGGCAATAGCCGTGATGGGGGATGGTGTCTTTAGGAGGCTCAGGTAGACGGAGGAAGCCTGTAGGTGTGTCTTTTCCTGGCTTTTCATCTCCTGTAACATTAGGGGAGGCATCTCAGATGCTGCTTTTCCGGATTTTAAGCCTTGCTGCGGTTTACCTGCGAGCACTTCTCAGAAGGAAAGAGCAAACACTGCCCAGGAGGACTTTGACACTCAGCATGGTGGCTCCATCATGAGCTGCTGGTTTCATATCTTTTGGTTGCTGCTAAGTCTGGGTCCCACCCACGTCACATATGGTACCGTGATCAGGCAGGCTGTCTCTCAGCATTATTCCAACATGGATTTATTGAGCAGCTACTGTGTTCTCTGCTTACAGTGTAGAGAGGGAACAAGGGTCAAGTCGACCATCTATACGGTTATTGCCTAAATTGCAGTCACGTGACTACAGTGAAGGGAAGGTTTAGACTCTGCATATCTGGCCTGGAGTTGGGAGGGGGGTTCTTAAGAGTAGGCTACAGTTGGATCTGTCTTGAAAGGGATCTTTCAGGGAAAGAATATGGAAACTATGCCATACCTCCAGAAAGTACAGCTCTCGAGGAAGATTAGACATTGCTATAGGAGTTCTGGACAAGCACTTGGCATGTACCTAGCATGCGTGTACTTGTGGGAATGTATGTGTTGACACGTGCAGGTGTATGCCTACATTGAATCCCACACGGTGCCCCTCATCCTGGCATTGGCCTGCCAGGTGCTCCAGATTTCAATACCATCCTGCATCCTGGAGAAGTGCTGAGACCCCTCCCGTACCAGGTCGGCTCCATCTGCTAGAGCTGTCTGCACAGCCGCCCAGTTCTTCTTAGTACTATTAGTAGCTTGTTTTTCTAAGCCCTAAAATTCATTTTCTTTTCCCGCCTCGCTTCCAGAAAAATAAATAAAAGTGAACACATCACTCATTTAAGACGAGGAATGGAATTTAGGTTGCGTTTTTCTTTCTATTTTTATGATTAGTTAGAATTTTCCTGGGACCGCCGCCAGGAGGGCATTACAGTGAGATAATGTCCTGTATTTAATCAGTGCTGCAATGGCGAGCTGCGTTCGTGGGGAGAGGCCGAGTTAACGCATCCTGCTCTGTCTTGTCTGTTTCCAGGAGGTTACAGCTTGGCCCAAGATGAAGATGAGGTCGAGGGATGATGGCAGGGTTCCCGGCTCCTGTGATGGCCCGTGAGTGGACAGGGTGTGGCCATGACTCCATCTCTTCTCACAGGACCTGCCAGCCTGGAGAGCCCTGAAATCCCCCAAAGAATCTGAGCAAAAGGGCCCCCCAATTAACCAAAGTGGCCAGCTGTAGTTCTGCATCCATTGGGCCCTCCTTCCAGCATCTTCCTCTGCAGCTGTGGACGTCTGCTGGCCCAGGCATACTTCTGGCTTTCAAATGAGCATCTGTCCCTCTTGTCGACCAAGACGCAATGGGCAAGGGAAAGCACAAGGCCTTTAAGGGGACCTGGAAGTGAGTGCCAGGTAGGATCAGAACATTCCCTCTGCATGTGCGAGCGGGTGCCAGTGTGGCGAGAGCTCCTGGCTGGCAGCTGTCAAGGGTGTTTGTTCCGTGGCCGACTGCTGAAAGGAGATGCCTGGGAGTGGTCATCACAGAAAAGGAGACCTTAGAGAGATGCCTGAGAGGAAGGGAGACAAGGGCCGAGGGAAAGGAGAGGGCTTTAAGCAGGAGGAAGGGAATGGGAGCCTAGGGCAAGCAGCAGCGGAGGGCACATAGAGCCCTTCAGATTTACTGGTGTCCTCATTAAACTCCAGCTCTGCAGACGGAGCCGTCTGTTCAGGTAAGGGTAGTGGAGAGAACAGGATGCCCCACACAACCCATAAATAGCAGGGTGAAGACAAAGTGTTTATTACTTAGCCTCATGAAGCCCATATAAGCGCTCTCCCAGGGTGCTCAGCACAGAGCTGGTGTGCACCGCCGGCCCACGTGTGTGTCCCGGGAGTGGAGTCCCAGACGCAGTGTTCGCGCTTGGCTTGACTCTATGAAGGCAGCTATTTGCTGCAAGGGACGGGAACAGTTCATAGCCAGCCCAGCAAACCTTGTGGGGAGACAGAACTTGCTTTTTCTCTTCCCTTTTCCTGCTTGCAACGAGAATAAGGCCTTTCTCTTCTCAGCCCTTTGCTCTCCCCAAAGTTGTCTCACGAGGTCATTGGCAGGTGACAGGCTTCCTTTCAGTACAAGGTCCGGATGGAAATAATACTCCATTTTCTGGGGGGGGGGGCATGAGGGTGGAGGGGAGTTAGGGGGAGGGACTGGTGAGGCTAGGCCTGGCATAAATTTAAATGGGCTATTGTTTTAGCAGGATTGATGGTTTCTTTGGACAGTTGAGTCTATGTGATATAAAACTTGATCCTATATATGTGTATGCATATAATATTTTTATTATCAATACAGCATAACAGAAGAGTAGATCTAAGGTCATCATTTGGGCCACTCGCAACTGTGTGTCTTTGGACACATTGCCAAGTGACTTACCCTTTCCAGGGGGACACCAATGTCTTTAATTCAGACTTAGCAATCTATAAGAAAGATACTTTCTGTGTCAAATATTTCTTGATTCTGTAATTACAATATCATATATTCCATGTTCACCAGTGAACCTGAAAGTACTTTCTTTTTTTCGTTTTTTTTTTATTATTGTATTTATTTATTTGCAAAGAGACAGAGAGAGAACGGGCACACCAGGGTGTCTAGCCGCTGCAAACAAACTCCAGATGTATGTGCCACTTTGCACGTCTGGTTTTACGTGGGTTCTGGGGAATTGAACCCAGTTTGTTTGGCTTTGCAGGCAAGCACCTTAACCTCGGGGCCATCTTTCCAGCCCAAAAGTACTTTCCTTAACTAGTCTACATATATATAACAGAATCAATTTCTGTGAGCAGCTAAGGATATGTGGCGAATGTTCTATTGAATATCTTGAAGACTGAATTATTAGTGTGGGGAGTTGAGTGGAAAGTAGAAGAGATCTGTGTTGTCACCATGGGGCATCTTGAGAAGTGTATAGATATTCTCATGATTTTCAGCTACAGTAACCTTCACTGCCATTGGATAATAGTTTGAAAGCTAAGCAGCATTTTCCAAAGCTACTTTCTGGAATTTTTGAATGAAAACCAAGCTCTGCAAAAGCTTTTGTGTGATGAGAATCATCAAAAGCAACCCACTGAAATGAAGATTGACAATTTAGGGTTATCATTAATAATAACTGAATACCTTATTATCATGATCTACAGTGAGCCTTTCTGGCATAGCCTCCTTCGGGTGAGTGCTGGCTGGCTCTGCAGAAATGGGGCCCACACTGCACCGTGTGATGGATGGCCTTCCAGGAAGGTACATCACCAGCTGGTCCAAGAAATAAGGGTTTCCTGGGGTTCTGCCAATAAGTGCAATAGGAAGGAGTCAGCCCTGGGCCACTGAAGGCCATTGCCAACTCCTCTGCAGACCTCTGTACACTTCCATGTTCTTCAGGATGACTGGCAGGCTTTTTTGTTTATTTTTTTGAAACATGATTTCACAATACATAGTCTAGGTTGGTCTCTAACTCTTGATCCTGACAGGCATGTGCCACCACACCCTGTTCCCAATGTCCTTTCTGAAGAACCTGACTCTGCTGTCTACCCAGTGGGATTTTTTAGCCCCTTTCTTTCCTTCCTTCCTTCCTTCCTTCCTTCCTTCCTTCCTTCCTTCCTTCTTCCTTTCTCCTGCCTTCTTCTTCCCACACCTCTTGGCCCTTTGTTTCTTCCATGAACATTTCTTAAATATATACTATAAGTTAGACACTGTGCCAAGAATACAGTACTTATATACTAAACAAATATTCCTTGAGCTCATCGTACTTTCTGCCTCAAAAGAAAGATGACCAGTTAGACAACCACAAACATTATTAAAATGGAGTCCTTACAGTCAATTTGAATAGTACAGAGTAAGAAGAAAGTGACCATCCTGAGGAGGTGGGTTTCAGAGCACCTTCAGGATGCTCTTGATGGAGAGGGGGCAAGGATTCCCAGCATAAAGGGTACAGCCCATATTTGTATATCACATGTAGGCTTTGGGGAGGAATCAAGGCTGGAGATGAGATAGGGGACCACCAGCTTCAAAACAAGAACAACCTGGGTTCAGGAAGATTTCATCCTTATAGCTTACAGACATTTCCCCCCAGAACTCTATGAGGGGATCTCCAAATCTTATAGTCATTATAAAATCATTCAGTGATCACTGTTAAAGCCCACAGGTCAGCCTCCCAGGGCAACATGATGCCTTGGGTTCTGGCCCTTCCTGGTAACTCCTCTAATCTAGAGCCTCTTGGACCACAAGACTCACGTTGTCAGAGACCTGCCTTGACTCATGCTGATCATTGTTAAGTGGTGAGTGCAACTGTCATATCCATGATTTAATCCCAAAGGAGTCCCCGGTGTAGGTTGCATTCTCTCTCTTCTGTTTGATTTTTTCCTTGGTGTAGCAGTTACTTTCTCATTGTTGAGAAAAAAAAATCTGACCAGAAGCAGTTTATGGACGGAAAGCGTTCGGTTTACAGCTTTGAGGGGAAGCTTCACATGGGGGAAAAGCATGGCAGAGCAGACAGCCAGGGTGTTACATGTTATCATATCAGCTGGGAGAATGCAACAAAAGTGAGCTGACCTGAACACCCAGTGAGCTCGACTAATAAACTTCAAGGTCTGTCCCCAGTGACACACCTCCCCCAGCAAGGGTCCACTTCCCACTAGCTGGAGATTAAGCATGAGGTTTATCACAAAGACATGATGCAATGGGAGACATTACATATTCAATATATATATATATATATATATATATATATATATATATATATATATATATATATATATTGAGTGAGGGGCTGAGGATGTAGCTCAGGTGGTTGAGTGCTTACCAAGCAACTATGAAGCCCTATATTAAATATCCAGGACCACATACACCAGGCATGTTGGCGTACACCTATAATCCCAGCACTTGGGAGGTTTAGGAAGTAGAATCACAGACTCAAGGTCATACTCATCTACAATTTGAAAGCCAGTCTGAGCTATGTAATAGCCTGTTTTTAAAAAATTGTATGAATTAGGAGATTAAAATCCATCATTTAAGGTATAACACCATTGTTACCTTTGGAATTGGACATATGTCTGTGCATCCTACTGAAATCTAGACCCAGAACTGTTATGTCCAAATGCAGAGGCCCTGTCCAAGTCTCAGATCTTATAATGAATGATGACCTTCTACTTCTGGCTCTTTCTGGCAACCCTCTGCCCCTGTACCCACACCATGGATCCAAAGCAACATGGCTTCCCTTTGAGGACCTAAGCAGCATTGAGACCGTCCAATGACCAGCAGCATGGCCAGCATATGGAGATTTGAAGACAACCTCCTGGTGATACAAGGAGCTCCTATTAGTGGTTCTGACTTCTAATACTGGTGTCTCAACCGCCCTATTCTATGAGCCTATGCATTTGATTGCATTGGACGTTAAGACCTACCTAATTTTTGACGCTCATTGGTGATGTAGGTTATGCCCTCCACTTATGCTTTCACCTGCTGTACCCAGATGGTCCCCAAAGTTTTATCTGAGTTCAGATCCCCAACCTTCATTTTGCCCCACTCATTCCTCCCCTGTTCTTTCCTATACCAAGATGTGACACTCAAGTAGAATACATTTAGATGATTCTTATTCTATTCTTGGCCTACACAGCCATGGAGACATAAATACAAATATAGAGATGAAAAGAAGGTGTGGATTGGCTGAACTTTTTTTTGTTTTGTTTTTCGAGGTAGGGTCTCGCTCTAGCCCAGGTTGACCTGGAATTCATTCTGTAGTCTCAGGGTGGCCTTGAACTCATGGTGATCCTCCTACCTCTGCCTCCTGAGTGCTGGGATTAAAGGCGTGCGCCACCATGCCCGGCTTTAGCTGAACTTTTTATCCTTTATCATTTAAAGAATTTTCTGATCTTTGAACCACATTAAATCTCATAATATATTAGAGTTTGGAGACCCCATTCTTTCCTATTAGAAATAGCTCAAAGTGACATGAACAATGTAATCTCCATGAAGGAAGATGTAGGAATGCCACCTGCTTATAGAGTCCCATGAGCTTCTCAGCTGTCAAACCCCCATTTTTAATTAGACTTATAATCATCTCTCAGGGGGCATCTGGAGGCTCCATCAAATCTACCAGCTTCCATGTGACATTTCAAACTGGTAATGTCTAAAATCTTGGCCGTGTCAAAATGATGGCAGCTGGAGGGAAATGTGTGTGTGGTCTGGGGGCTTCAGGTGCAGTGAGTTCTCCTTTCACCCGGTAGGATGCAGCTCCTCCAGGGGTCGAAATGAAAAACAGCCCCCTTTCCATTGGTAGATTTGATTCATGGCCACCTCACATTCCTTGAACCTTGCAGTTTCCCGTCATGTCCACTTAGGACCATGAACATGGCCTACTGACACTTCTTAGAAGACTGTATTGGATTCTGTCCTCTGATGGGAGCTGACTGCAGGCTGCCTTTACTGTGAGCTGTTCTGAGTGTAAGCCGACAGTTGTGCTGTGTGTTCCAGACCTTCCTACTTCCTTTCAAGCTGACATCTGAACCAGCTCACTAGCCTGGACTTCAGGCTTGGGTCCTGCACCCCATCCCAAATCTACAAAGTATCTTACAGTGCTTATCACTGGTGAGTCATTTTACAGGCTCACAGTAGTTAGTCTTGAGACCTCTTCAGACAGTCTAGCAATTCTAAACTGGGATTAGAACCATTGCACCATCATGGGAGTCTCAGCAGCAGGACATTGGATATTTTTAAATTGAAAATTTGTATTATGATAATGGCTATTAACATGCTTTAATGCTTTTTAATTTTTTTGTTTTTCAGTGTAGGGTCTCGCTCTAACCCAGGCTGACCTAGAACTCACTCTGTAGTCTTAGGCTGGCCTCAAACTCACAGCATTCCTCCTACCTCTGCCTCCTGAGTGCTGGGATCAAAGCACTCATGCAGCTGCACAACATGCAGCTTTAAAAATATTTTTTAATTTATTTATTTGAGAGGAGAGCGAGAGAGAGAGAGAGAGAGAGAGAGAGAGAGAGAGAGAGAGAGAGAGAGAGAATGAATATGGGTATACCAGGGCCTCTTGCCACAGAGGCACATGCCATTTTATGCATCTGGCTTTATGTGGCTACTGAGGAAACAAACCTGGGCTGCAGGCTTTGCATGCAAGTGCCTTTAACCACTGAGCCATCTCCTTGGCTCTTAGTGCTTTTTATTTAAAAGCAGAGTGTCATTATGTCGTCCAGGCTTGCTTTGACGTTACAATTCTTCTGCCTCCACCTTCTCAGTGCTGCAGTGCTGGGATTCCACGTGTACACCACCATGCCTAGCCATGGGTCCTGTCACCTGTGTACTTACTATTGGCATTTGAACCAGATAATTCTTTGTTGGAAGAAAACAGATCTCCTGTGTGGGAGAGGATATTCATCAGCATGCCTGGCCGCTGCCAATCAAATGCTAATTGTAACTACAAAACATGTCTGCAGACACTTCCAGATATTCCTGGGTTAGAGATGTGACAAAGTCACCTGCAGCTGACAATTGCTGCCTTAGACCTTTTGTATAGCAGTTCTGTAAACTTGGCTTTCCTACTGCAAAGTGTTCTGGAGTATTTGTGGAATCTTCTCTCAACTATCATAAGAAGAAAAAAAAAGCCAGGGGTGGTAGCTCATACCTGTAATCCCAACAATCAGGAGGCAGAAGCAGGAGAATTACCATGAGTTCAAGACCAGCCTGGATGACATAGAGGAACATTGTATCAAAACCAAAACAAAATGCACAAAGATGGCCACAAAGAAAAAAAATCACCTGATCATCATTCCTTCACAGTTATTCTCCCTTTCTGTCTTCTGCAGCAGAGTCACTGAGGTGTGCCAGCTGTGGTGACGTGGGGGAGCTATGGCATAGGATAAAGCCAGGTTTTCTTACCTGGAGACTGCAAGTCCTGTTGACCTGGTGGCATGAATACTGGTTATCTGTGTTATCACAAGGGCTCTCATTAAAACTAAGCCCATTAAAAACACTTCATTGTGTCTGATTTGACCATTACCATAGATTCTATTAAAGCTGTCATGTTCAGGAACAGTGTCATCCTTTCTCAGTGTTTTCATCACACTTCATTTCAGAGAATACCTTAACTTTAATGAGCTCATGTATATGAGTAGTGACTAAGAGAAGTAATCAGGATTATGGAAATCTGTCCAAGTACACTATTTCCCCGTGAACAGGCTTCCAGTATTCCCTAGAGAATCTGCTTTCAAGATTAAAAAATAAATAAAAAGTAAGTTAAGGGGAATGAAACATAAAACTCATTCAATTATTGATCAATTCACTTAAAGAAAGGTAGAATATTGTGTTAGTTACCACGGGATATTTCGACAGAACTGACGAGTTCAAGAACTCTTTGTTGAGTAGCATCAACATGGGGACAAGAACACTGTTACTGACTTAGGGTCCCATCACCTATGTTCTCCATAGGCATTCAGAACAGTCATCACAAAAAGGAAGTCCACATCACAGTGCTCCTCCGCCTGTGGAATGCATATGTAAAGAGCCTTCTTTGACTGCAGTATAACCCAGAGGATCAGGGAAATGTGGAAAGACAAAGAACTGGGTTTCAGCAAAAATCTCTGTTAATACGACCAAAAAAAAAAAAAAACCTCACCTCAAGGAAAGAAATTGGAGAATGGGTTTGAAGCATGGATTGACTATAATTGGTATCAGCCTGGAAAAGATTTTTAGTGCTGTGACATTAAGATCTTAATGTAATATTTTGGACTCAATCTATTTGTATTAGTCATAAAATTATAATCTTGAAAATATAGAATTCAAGAGATTTTTGAGAGACAAGACAATCTACCAAATCTTACCAAATATATATATATATATATATATATATATATATATATATATATATATATATATATATATATATATATATATAGCACAGGGCTGGGTAGATGGCTTAGTAGATAAAGGTACTTGCTTACAAAGCCTGCTAGCCTGGGTTCAGTTCCCCAGTAAAAGCCAGATGCACAAAGTGGCATATGTATCTTATGTATCTGGAGTTGGAATTCAGCAACATGAGAGCCCATTCTATGTCTGTCTTCTCTCTGTCTCCATAAATGAATAAATAAATTTATTTTTAAAAATTCAGCCGGGCATGGTGGGACATGTCTTTAATCCCAGCACTTGAGAGGCAGAAGTAGGAGGATCACTGTGAGTTCAAGTGCAGTCTAGAACTACAGAGTGAGTACCAGGTCAGCCTGGGCTAGAGTGAGACCCTACCTCAAAAAAAACCCTAAAAATAAAAATTCATTTTCATAAACAGAGAAGGCTAGCCTTGGCAATAGATAGTGGGAAAACCTTGGAGTTTACAAATTTGCAGTGCACTTAAGAGTCTGCTGGAATACTTGTTTCCAAGGTGGATTTGCAGTGGCTTCTCCAGATTGTCAGATTTAACAAGTGTAAAGTAGGCACTACAATTCTGAATTTATTAAAGTATTTTAGCTTAGGCTATTATGACAAACATCACAGAATGTCTTGAAGAAAAAAAAATCTTTCTCACAATTCTGGAGGCTGGCAAGTCCAAGTTCAAAGTGTCTACAGTGTCATTTCCTCGTGACACTTTAAAAATCAGCACAAATAGTCAGCCCATAATCTAAAGCTTCTGGGGTCACTGTGTAGCAGGAACTCCATGGTTCACACTGTACAAACCTTTCTCTTAGAGGTGTAAGTTAGCAGGAGAAGATGCCAGCATTGCTTAGAATAATGTCTAAGAAGGAGAACAAAGATGTGAGAATCCCAGTCTACTGCAGAAGACAGAGCCGGAGATTCATATTAAATCTTGGACCACAAATTTTAAAGAAGAGAGTCAGGTAGGAAACAGGACAGCAAAGGAACTCAGAACCAGATCATGTGAAGAACAGTTAAAGGAAGTGATACTTCCTCACTAGGAAAGATCAGAGAAAGGAGGAAAGACAGGAGAAAGGTCGTCTGCATCAGGGAACTGAACTTCCTCTGGAGAGTGGGCACAGGAAGACACTAGCACTCATGTTCAGGAGCTACAGAGAGTCAATTTAGGCTCAAAATAATGACTTGTATAGTCAGAGCCATCCCAGCGCTGCAGGTATTCCATACTACCTGCATACTTGACTTTTGAGATCAGACATTGGTGTTGTAGACATAGTTTGAACTTTTTTAAAAATTTGCTTGTGTGTGTGTATGTTTGTACATATGGATGCTCCAGGGCCTCATGCCACTGTAAACACACTCCAGACACATATACCAGTTTTGCATTTGCTTTATGTGGGTACTGAGGATTGGAACCTGCACTGGCGGGCTTTCAAGCAAGTGCCTTTAAGTGCTAAACCTTTTCCCAGGCCAGCCAGAGACCCTCCTGTCTCCACCTTCCCAGCGCTGGGATAATAACCGGGTGTCAGTGTGTTTACATAGGTTCTGGGGATTGAACTTGGGTTTTTGAGGCAAGCACTTTTCTGGCTGAGCTATCTTCCTGGCCTCTTTTGTAGGTTTTCCGGAGACAGGGTCTCACTACAAAGACCAAATTGGTCTGAAACTTACTATGTTGCCCAGGTTGGCCTCAAACTCTTGATCCTCCTGCCTTAGCCTCCTCAGTGCTAAGATCACGGGCACGATTTTCCATGCTTGGCTTAGTGCAGAGCCTTTAAACAATATCTATTTCCATTTACGTTAAAGGCTTCAGACCTAGAGATAGCCAGAAGTAGCTAAGATAGCAGAAAATTCACTTTAATTCACCTTTATGCTCTCATCATGATCAGAACCAAGTTGGGATGTTTATGACTTTGAGGCTGTCTCTGTGCAGTGTGTGCTATGGGATTGCTGAGTTTTCATTAAGCCCTGGAATTTTGGGAGATGCATAGCTTCAATGGCCACTATAATTTATGTTAAGAGATATAAGTATTGAGGTGTTTCATGTATCTTCTCATTTATTTCCTAACGAGTTTTCAGTATGTACTTGAACAATTATGCCTTTGGACTGCATGTGAGTTACAAAACTGATACATTCTGAATATTCACCAGACTTATCTTTCTCTGTTCTTGAGCCCATTCAATTCCAAAAACCTTTCAGATATTGTTAAGTGCATTGGCAAGAGCTTGTCAATGTAAAGATTGTACAGCTTGATTCTTTGATTCCTCATTGTTTTTTTTTTTTTGTTTGTTTGTTTGTTTTTTGTTTTTCAAGGTAGGGTCTCACCCTAGCCCAGGCTGACCTGGAATTCACTATGTAGTCTCTATGTAGGCTGGTCTCAAGCTCACTACGATCCTCCTACCTCTGTCTCCCAAGTGCTGGGATTAAAGGCATGTGCCACCACGCCCGGAGATTCCTCATTGTTTTTCAGGAGACATCTCTTAAACATTCCTTACACAGCAATAAAAGCACCTTCTTTGTGTGTGTGTGTGTGTGTGTGTGTGTGTGTGTGTGTGTGTGTGTGTGTGTGTATGATGTACAAGCAAGGTGCTTAGATGTGTGTGTGCACATATGTATCTATATGTGCACGCACATGTGTGTGTATGCATATGGAGGCCACAGGTTGATGCTA
This sequence comes from Zapus hudsonius, assembly GCA_004024765.1. Lineage (NCBI taxonomy): Eukaryota > Metazoa > Chordata > Mammalia > Rodentia > Dipodidae > Zapus > Zapus hudsonius. Next base: position 43,845 of record PVHP010000257.1, read on the forward strand.
GGTGTCACCCTCATTCACCTCCATCTTTCTTTTTTGAGCCATGGTTTCTCACTGGACCTGGAACACACTAATCAAATTAGATTTACTGGCCAGCAAGCCCCAGGGATCCTCCTGTCTACCTCCCCAGCTTTGGGATTACAAGCATGTACCACTGTGTTTGGCTTTTTATGTGAATGCTGTGAATCTAAACCTGGGTTCTCATGATTGCATGGCAAGCACTTTACTGGCTGAGCTATCTTTTTATTTTGTTTTATTTTCACAGAGTAAAGTTGAATTGTATGAGAATCTATTACCATTAGATAAAATTATGAGAAAGCCATAACATTTTTAAGAAGTTAAAAAGACTGAAAGAGAGCAAGACTTATCCCACTAGTTTTTAAAAGAAAAACAGCATTCATAGTGCCCTAATCTGGATTTTTTCCTAGGGGGAAAAGTGCTAAATCATCATTATCATCATTTCTAGAATAATCTGTAGTGAATACAGCATTGGGAACTCCTATAGCTGGACAGAGCAAGTTCTGTCAAAACTGATTCATTTCCTTCCATGAAAGAATAACAAGATTGTAGTGGATTGAGGGGAAATGATAAATGATTTCTGTATTTTATTTAGCAAGGTGTTCAAACCTGTTCCATCCATCCAACATCTTGGTCAATAAATTCTAAAATTTGGAGACTGGTATTAGATGTCCAGGGGTTATTTGAGCTCCTATCCTGGGGTTCAGATTTAATAATAGCTCCTATTTAAAAAGTCCCACTAGAAGTAGAAGAAATACCTGGCCTGCTTAAGAGGAAGGAATGGTGGGTAAGTCCCCTCAAAGGATCCTGTAGGTCCCAAAGAATGGATATGACATGTTTATCATCTGTGGATTTGATTATTCAATATGCTTGGAAGAATGGTATGACTGTATTTTTAAATATATAAAATAAAGGAAATGCTAGCTGTAAATGCTTGCACACCCTTCTGAAAATCCCCTAAGAACTTCCCAACACTATTGGTTCTCAGGCTTCCCTATCACTAAAGACAAAGACAAAAATAAGAGGAAACAATAACTCTGAACACAAGTGAGATGTGGAGAAATCAATCTGTCATCCCGTGTCATTCCAAAAGGGGAATTTACCTATGGAAATTTTATTCTGATATAGGAGAGAAAAGCTGGGAATGTAATTTAGTTAACAGAGTGCTTACCTAGGGTGAACAAAACCTGGGCCCAATCCCCAGCACTGCATAAACCAGGCATAAACACATAAGCCTGTAATCCCAGCACTCAAGAAAGGAAGTCATCCTCAGCTACAGAGCAAATTTGAGGCTAATCTGGGCTATATGAGACCCTATCTCAAAAAAACTAAATTTAGGACTAGGGAGATTGCTCAGTGGTTAAGGCACTTGCCTGCAAAGCCTGACGATCTGGGTTCAATTCCTCAGTAACCACCTAAAATTAGATGCACAAAATGGTGCACATATCCAGAGTTTACTTTCAGTGGCTAGAGGCCCTGACTTGCCCATTCTCTCCTCTCCCTCCCTCACCCTCTCTGCATGAAAATAAATACATTAATAAATAATTTTTTAAAAACTAAATTTAAAGCTCTAGCTTAGGAAGGAGTCTATTGCCAGCAATGGTGATATTTCTTTTATGACTATTCCTCAGATTTATGATTTTTTTCTGAGAGTCTAAATAGTTGCATCATTTTTTGCATGTGTATGTGTGGATGTTTGCATGTGTATGCGGATGCATGGATATATGTCCACATGCATATGGAGGCTGGAGGTTGATGTAGGGGTTTTTTACTCAATCATACCCCACCTTATTTATGGAGGAAGGTCTTTCACTTGAACCTTGGGTCAGCTAGTCTAGCTAGTCAGCTTGCCCCATGGATTCTGTCTGTTTCCTGAGCACTGGTATCAGAGGTGGGCCACCACACCCACGTGGCATTTATGTAAACCCTAGGGGTCCAAACTCAGGTCCTATGCTTATGCAACAGGTGCTTTATCTACTGAGCAATCATAGTTTAAACAAACTATTAATCATAATGATACCTTTCCTGACGATGTCTGGTGGGCATAAACTCATGTGCCTTATATTTCAGGAATTTTGTGGGTATAATATATTGCGTGCCTATATATGAAGAAAGTTTGTCTTTGAGAGTACTTCTTTATCTTATTGCCCCATTTCCCAACACTAACAGATTGAACCCAGAGCCCAATAGTGCTTAAAAAAGAAGACCTGGGCTGGTAAGATGGCTCAACAGTTAAAGGCATTTGCTTGCAAAGCCTGCCAGTCCCAGGTTCAATAGATGCAGAAGTGGTATGTGCATCTGCGACCTTAGGGTGCCTACAACACTGGACGGTGGAGCCAGGAGAATCCAAAGATTGAGTGCCAGCCAGTCTGGCAATTTGTTTACAGTGGCAAGAAACCTTTTCTCAAAGAAGGGGTAGCCCAACGTTGTCCTCTGAAGTTCATATGTACTTGTGCCCCACCCACACAAAAAAATTAAATAAAAATTGTAAAGGAACACCTTATGTATGTTGAAGCTCCTCTGGCCCACAGAGCACCTTCACACAATGATATTCACACTCCAACTCCAGGCTGCCATCAGTCAGCACTGCCAGTCATTTAATCCCCAAACAACCCAGTGGGTGTGCACTGTTATCTCCATTTTACAAGGAAAGAACAGAGGCCGCCCAGCCCTTGGTGGTAGATTTGGGACTAGGTGCCAAGCACCTAGTCTTGGACTATTTTTCCACTCTCTTTTTGCTGCACTAAAACAAACCAAAAAAATAAAGAAAGAAAAGACCTTGATTCTTCCAGGTAGTTGTTTCTGAACAGTGATCTACTTCTCTGTATGTTGTCTAATTTGTTTATTTGATTATATTCAGTACATTACTGCAAGATACATCCATCTCTGGCTTGCAGTTCTTTTCACCACTTTGATGAAAGATGCACTTGGCTTGGACTACCAACATTGCCTCTTGCCCATGGCTCTTCCCAGAGGAGGGGAGAAGAGAGGAAAGAGAAGAGAGAAGCCAAGACAGGAAAGGAGGAGTGGAGGGAAGGGGGCAGTGGAAGGAAAGAATGATGAAGAAGAAAGGAGGGGACAGGAAAGGAGAGGAGACCATGGGAGGGAGAGGGAAAGGGAAAGAGGAAAGCAGGTAACTAACTCATAATTTAAAAAATATACTTTTGTGATGTAGTGTTTGTGTATGTATGTGTGTTCATGTGAGTGTGTGTGTGTGTGTGTGTGTGTGTGTGTGTGTGTGTGATGGAGGTTTACGTTGGGTATGTTCCTTGATAGTTTTCCATTTTATATACTGAGGCAAGGTTTTTCACTTGAACCCAGTCTAGATAGCCAACTTGCCTTGGGGATCCCCCCCCCACCACCACCCCCGTCTCTGTCTCCTGGTTGCTGAGATTACAGGTAGGCCATTATGCTGTCAGGCATTTACATGTATTGTGGGGACCCAAATTCAGCCCAGCAAGCACTTTATCCATCTCTCCAGCCCCTGAAATACATGCTTATGGTGAAAAGCACTGGTGGGTCAAGCTTTGTCATTTATATGCCTTTTTAAGTCCAGGCCACATTCTTAACAGTTCAGAATGTTTCTTAAGTAATAATAATTATATATTTAAAAGAATAAACAACTAGATCTCAGTGAAGCATTCGATGCCTGTCCTAAACTGTATTTGTTGATCCATTTTTTTCCTGCCTGTGCTAAGCATATCACTATGCCTCAAACTGTCTTCATCCTAGAATCATTATTTGCAATTCAGTGTCGTCATCATCGTCATCATTGTTGTGATCATTATCATTACCCTCCTCTTCACCACGGCCATATCCCTGAGTACCAATTAGCAGTATGGGCATTTATGGAGATGTGCACACTGCACACTCCATATGGTGCCTATCCTCAGGGAAGCAGGTGGGATAGTCCATAATGCACATGCATTTCCAGAGCATCACATGCGTGGAGTAATGAAACAAAAGGATGCTGTTGGAATTGTTTCGGCGCTGTGTAAACTAATATACCCCAGCTTCACCCCAAGAAGCTGGGAGAAGCTGGGTTAAGTTGACTCCAACACTGGGCTGGGGACAGGGTTCACATGAGGATATGAGCCTGAGGTAGACCCCGAGATAGGGAAAAACACCTCCCTGCAGTCTATCCCAGATCCCTCCAAAGTTGAGAGGTACCATAGCAAAAGACCTAAGAACTACCCTCCCCCTATCCCTTCCTCTCTGCCCTCTTCCTCCTCTCTCCCCTCTTCTTTCCCTCCCTACTCTTCCTCCTCCTCTCCTCCCTCTATCCTCTTTCTTCCCTCCTTTTACTCTCCCCTTCTCTTCCTTCTGCATCTCATTCTCTTCTTCCTCCTTTTCCTCCTCCTCCTTCTCCTTCATTCTCCCCAGCCTCTATCACAATTTTTTACTTTTAGTGTGACAAAGAAAGATGAGAATTGGCCAGGCGTGGTGGCGGACACCTTTAATCCCAGCCCTCAGGAGGCAGAGGTAGGAGAATCACTGTGAGTTAGAGGCCACATAGTGAATTCCAGATCAGCTAGAGTAAGACCTGACCTAGAAACACCAAAACAAACAAACAAACAGATGAATATTGGATAAGCTGAGTCTACAACTGGAGGTTGGAACATGTGGTCCACCTTGTTCTTTTATATTTATAATCCAGTAGAGGCTCATAAATGACAGGAAGACTTTTCAACACCACTTTTACTTTGGCTCAGAACCCACAAAAAAACATTCAATTGGCCAACAGAACTACTTACAAGAGCAAGCTGTAGGCCTGTAATGTTTGGAATCTTAAAACTAGGTGTAGCCCAGAATATGCAAAGCCTATAGAAAGTTCCAGATTCCTGGCATAAGTGAAGGTTTAGGTCCTGATGAGCCTGAAGAGACATATCTATGCTGACTTCCTCTGCCATATTTCCCTGGCAGCTCTGTGCCTTCCTGAGTGAACAGTCCCCCAAGGGTAGCCTCTTAGCATCTGAACTCTCCTGGTGACTACCAGGGTCATTTAACTGGCACAGTGCTGCATGGATCTCTCAGGAAATACAAATGTATCCAGTCATTGAGGACCACTATTTTAACATGCAAAGTCTTGTCTGTAAATCTAAGCCTTCCAACAAAATGCTGTATATTAAGATTTTCTATACAACCCAGTGGTAAACATGGCCCAGTAAAGTACTCGTGCTTCCCAATAGAGTCCCACCTTTGCAAGTGTTAGAGATTATGAGTTCACACCTAAGTAATGATTACTTAACAGTCTCTCACTCTTGTGTGACCTTCCCATCCCTCCTCCTGCCTCCCTCCCCTGCCCACACAGAAAAAGGTGAATGAGCCCAGATGACAGCTGGGGGTGGTAGGTGGGAGCAAAAGGCAGGTCAACATCTGCATTCTGCCCCTGTTTCCTTTCCATTCCTTTGCTGGCCTCACTACCTTGCTGGCTGCTTTCAAAGCAGTTTCCAGGGACACCATATCTCCACCTTTCTGTGAGAATAAATAAACAGATTGAGGCTCCCACGTCTTTATTAAACATTTCCTCCACACTGCAGGTTTTGGCACTGTGCCCATGTGCACCAAGAAAGCTCTCCGGGAGCAGCTGGACCTTAGAGCCCTGCCCCACAGTTCCACTTATAAATAGCCCTTTGAACAGACAGGAGGCACCTGTGTTGACCACTGCTGACCCTCTTCTGTGCCTCCAGGGATTTCCAGCCCCTGAGGTCCCTGGCTGGGAGGCAGCTGAGAACCCTCCTGGATCAAGTGCCAGCAGCCAGGAGAGCAGGGACAAAACCAGAGGCGGGTTACAAGTGCTGCTTACACGTAAGGCCAGGAGCTGGCCCATAGATATTCAGGCTGTGGAGAAGGAAGGGTGCCCTTCACCAGCAACTGTGAGGGAAATGGGGGCTGCAGCCTGATCAAAAATAAATAAATAGGACATGGTGGACCAAACCCCCAACCCCTAAATCTTGAAGGCCACTGGAGCAAGAAATTGGGTAGCTGGATCTTACAGCTGTGCTGCTCCCCCCATCCTAGCTCTAAAAGGTTTTCTGGGTCTTCTAGAGTTTTGGGGTGTTTTATTTTTATTCATTTAATTTAGAAATTTTAAATGTACGGAAAAAGAGGGAGTATGTTTTTAAGACACAGTGAACACTCAAGTGGCCACAGATCTGAAGGAGAACGAGGAAGACAGGCTGCTGGATGGAGAAGGACCCGCTGTGTCTGTGTGTGTGTGTGTGTGTGTGTGTGTGTGTGTGTGTGTGTGTGTGTGTGTCCGCGCACGCGTGCAGGATTCTTTCAGCTTAGGTGGAAAAGGGAAAACAAAGGAAAGGGTGGCATGAGAAAGGCAGAAATAAGTGGAGGCAAGTGGGGGAGGGGCGCAGGCAGGCGGAGGCTGGGAGGATGGATGCGGGAATTCAGGCAGCGCTGGCTGGCTGGCTGGAAGGCAGGCCGAACATGTGTGTGAGAGACAATGATGTCAGCATTTCCTTCTGGGGTGGTCACGTGGTCCTTGCCAGGTAAACAGACTGGAAATAGACTCCATAAAGGCAGTGCTTGCTGAGGGAAGCGGAGGCGATTGCTTCACCCTTTCCTCTCTGGTACATCCTCAGCAAGCAGGTTTCTCTCTCCATGACTAGGTGGTCTCTCTGTGGAATTGTATTTATACTGGCTAAGGAGTAAGACTCAAGGAGGGAGCACTGTTTGCTTTTATAATTAGGTTAAAGAGTCTAGAGACATCTACTTTTTGAGAAATGAAAAGAAGTGAGGAGGAATGACAAACTAAGCTCAGAGACTGAACATCTTGGTCCAGGAATTGCTTAAAAGGAGGGTCCAGGAGCTGGGAAGATGACTCGGAGGTTAAAGGCACTTGCTTGTAAAGCCTGCTGAGCTGAGTTCATTTCTCAAACCACCCATGAAAGCTGGAGGCAAAAAGTGGTGCAAGTGCCTTGCATTGGTATGCAGCAACATGAGGCAGACCCTAGTGCACATAAATGAAAAGAAATAAATGAGGGGGGATGGGAGGGGTCTAAACGAAGGACAGATTGATTGGGAGATGGCTAAGAGTGAAAGCTGTCATTGTCAACATCAAGTATCAGAAAATACTAAGACTCAGCTGAGCGTAGTACAGGACTCTGGTGGCATAGGGAGGGACAGAGACCCTGCACACAGAAGAGGTAAGGGGAGACGAATTATACCTGGCTCTGGTGGCCCACACCTGCAGCGTCACACACAGGCGGCCAAGGCAGGAACATTTTAAGTTCTAGGCCAGCCTGGGCTACATTGGAAGACCAGAAAGAAAGAAAGAGAGGGAGGGGGAATTATAATATTTGTAAGCATGGCAATTTACAAATTCATAAAAGGGTCCCCAAATAAAACACAGCAGGAATTCAGGGCATATTCAAACGGGAAAGGCGTATCTGGAAACTTAGTATCTGGAAACTTATAGCAAGGAATTTTCCTATCTGGAAAGGTTTACAGTTCAACATGGTTGTTGTGTGTTGCAGGTTCAGATCCCTTGAAATAGGGCCTCCTGTCTGTGATGAAATATCTCATTTATGTCATTTAAATTTGAATGATTTTGGAATGGAAGGGTGCACCTTATTTTCTGTCCTTGTAGAAGTTTGGCCAAAGTCTGTAAGAGGCAGAAAGAACATCCTACAGTCTCCAGGGTGGAGAGGGCTCCCAGGATGCAACAGGGATGCTAGGCAAGCGGAGATGATTTGGAGTTTAGACAAAGGCCAACAGGATTCAGTCTAATAGTCAGAGAACTCACCCTCTTCCTACCACACACAAAAAATGTGAGACCCTTTTTCTTTCTTCCTTTATTTCTTTTCCTCCACCATCTTTTGATCAGTTTACAGCAGGTAACATTGCAAGATGAATTTAGGCATACCTCTGTCTGACTTGAAAAGTTGGCTTTAGTTGCCCCTGGGGGTGGGGTAGTATATGCATGGATGCCACTTCTCCTGCCTTTCCTTACCCCTCTTAACTTCTCTTCTGTGTGTGTGTTGGGGTGGGGGTGGGGGATTGATCCCATCAATGCACACAAGTGTACTTTTAGCCCAGGGGTTAAAAGATAGACATGTGATCCCTCTGTCTGGCAACAACATACGTCATTCTGATACAACTCCCAGCCCAGAGTTATTTTTGCAGCATTATGTAACTGAATTGCCTCGTCAGAAGTACTTCCTTAACAAGGCTTTCAGCAACCCTCTGTGTGGGCCAGGCCAGTCCTGCCCAGTGACATACCCACGCATTTGTGCATTTTCAGAGTCAACCAGTGAACCCAGATGGGTAGATGGGCCCATGTGATCAGACTGACTCTAGAAGCATCCAAAGGAACACTCTGGGTCTGGTGATACCTGTGAGGCCCGAGCTGGAAGCTGTCACATACACCCTCTGTATAGGGCCAACAAAAAACCCAGCACTGGTGTGCTTATGAAGTCTGTCTCTTGGGTGTTGGTCATCTTCTGATTCTTGGCTTATTGAATTTCCTAACAGTTTTTCGTGAGTTGTTGGTCACCTGATCTTCCCTTCCTGTTAGCCCTGCTGACTCACAGAAAAAGGAACTTGTCCCAGGCAGACTAAGAAAGCCTGCAAAGAAAAATAAGAAGGCCAAGTAGGAGCATCTCCTGGCAGGAGCAGTCTGGTCAGGAACAGCTGGAGTGAGCTGGGTCATTGCTTCAGGGTCATGCCATACTGCTGTATCCTGGAGTTTGTTCTTAAAGGTTTTTCCTTGTTGGGTCTGTCTCTTGGAGAACATCTTCATGCTGCCCAGTGACTGTTTCCTACCCTTGAATCTTAACCCTGGAACCATATAAAGCCAGAGACCCCTCCCCAGAATTTTTCTATCCCTCCCCTCAGCCCATTTACATGGCACCTCTAGCTTTCCTCTTCCTGCAGGCCCCTGCTTCTCCTGCAGTTGATAAGAGGCAGCTGGTATAACAGAAATAACTGCAAAGCCTGATAGACCTGGATTCCAATTCAAGGTGAACCACCTCAAAGCTATGCAGCCATGAATGGATGACTTAATGCCCCTCAGTTGATAATTCTCTCATATAAAATAGAATTAATTTCCAAGGCCTGTGGAGAACGTGAATATGATTGTATGTAATGTGCCCAGCAGGGAACAAGTGCATAGTAGGTGCTCAGCAAATACAAGGTTTTCAAGGGAGATAAGAAGAGAAAATGGATATCTTGGCTGGTTCCTGAGTTCAAACCCCCCATCCTTATTAATCTCCTACTAAAATATTCTTTTAAGGTGCTGCATCAAATTCCACCATCATTGGTGGGGAATGGAGATGGGAGGGAAAGAAGTGTTTTTGGATTTAGACTCTCCGAACAGGATCTCTGGGATAGAGGCCTCATGGCGGTTTATTTGGGGGAAGCATCCCACCTAAAGCCTGGCCCTCAGGGCCCCATCACAGTCTGTCTCCCTGCAGATCCCTGAGAGGCTGGCACTAGGTCCAATTTAGCTTTGGTTTCATCTGTCTCTAGCTGTAGAGTCCACCAAGTGCTCAGAGCAGATTGCTGAGGGCTGGGCGTGGTTTCTCCCCAGAGCAAAGACGTGAACCTTACCTCTGGGCACGGATCCCAGGGACAAAAATGAGGCACAAATGGCTATGGGCAAAATAACAGGGGAGACCCAGAAAGAGAGGTTCCCTGGAGGTGAAGGGCAGAGAAGTGCCTGCACCTCGGGGCTCTTGTCGCTGAAGCATTCAAACACCCAGAGTCTGTCACTTTGGCCGCACCTGGGAGGGGGTCGGGTGAGGTGGCCCCGAGGGCTCGTGGCAGCGTGCACCACTATTGTAGTTGGCAGGGAGCCCTTCCCTGAAGATTGTAAGGCTAACCTTTAGCATCCAAGGATGGAGGGCTGGAGTGTCGTTCCGAGCAGTTCTTCCCGCTGCAGCGCTCCCAGACTGCGGGAGGAGGGTCAGCGCAAATCCGCCCTCTTTCCTCTTTCTCCCAGACAAACCGCGCAGGGGGAGAGATTCAGAACCCAGCCGTCTGCGGGCATCCCTCGAGTTGGCCTTCGGCGCCCCTGAACATCCACTCCCACCTTCTTGGGAAGTCAGGTCTATGGTCGCACTCAGTAGTCAGCAGGGTCCCCCCGGGGTCCTCCACTCCCACCTCTGCTCCTGGGGACCCAGGGGGCAGAACCGCCCCCCTTCTCCGGCCTGGGCTGGGAGGGGCTGCCTGGGTCTCCCTTCCGCCGTTGACCTCATCTCGGGCAGTCCCACCTCTGCGCCCTCATCACGGGGGGTGGGACGGCTCGTGGACCCAAAGAGTCCGGGAAGCCGGGTTGGATGGCGAGGGCGGCGGACGAGCCACGGAAAGACCGGCAATCCCAGCCGGGGAACCGGGGTGAAGGGCAGGAAGGACGGCGGGGGCTCCGCGGGGCCCGGGCCCAGGAGGTGCGCCCGCGGCCGCGCCCTCTCACTTCCAGCCGTCTGCGGGGGCCCTGCGGGGACCCCCGCAAGGGAGCACCGAGGGACCCGGTTGCTCTGCCGGGCTCAGGCCCGTGTCTCCGCCTAGCCAGCCTAGAGACGGAGGGGACATACCACGCGCGCACCTGCCAGGGGCGCAGGCCCAGGGCAGCGGCCCTGCGCGGGGGTTTGCGCCCCAGCTGCTGTTTCCATGAATGGGAACAGCCTGGCTTCCCCCTGGACCCCCAGCCGGCGAGAAGAAATGGGTCCAGCAGTGGGGCTGGGTGCACCAGACATTAGGGACGCGCACGCTGGTTCAGAGAACTGGGGTGAACACCTTGGGACACTGTCGGGATTCCCGAGGTCAGGGTTCTTGGGGAGCAGGAAGGGAGTCAGATGTGGGATAGTGTCTGGTATTCACAATGTCCAGCCCACCTGGTTAGGACCGCAAATGAGAAAAGGGTGCGTTCTACCCAGGCTACGGGAAATTGGCGTCGAATGTCCCCCGTTGCCTGCTGAACTCCGGAATTGAGCAGGTCGGCGGCTGTGGCTGCGAGGACTCGTCCCACCCGAGTCCACGGGGGCCAATGCCCAGCCTGCGGTCTTGACCCACGCCATCCCGAAGACCGCCCGGCCCCAAACGTGACTAAGCTGGAACCCCATCCCGAATACTCTAGGCCTGGTGCGCACCCAGCTCTCCGCCCATCACCTACAAACAAAAGCAGCCCCCAAATTTCGTGACATTCGCGAGCTGGATGATTGGATTCACCTTTTTCTCTATTCCTAAGAACGGGAAACAAACGAATCAGAATTTTTTTGCTGTGGAAAAATATCTGTTCGATGTCGTTTGTTGCTTAAATTGTCCTTGTAATTTTTTTCAACTTTATTTTAAAAAAGAGAAAGTTGATGCGCTCCCCCAAACCTTGTTTCTCTTTAAGCCGTCCACTTAGACGTGCAGTCGGTTACCGCAGAGGTTTTCTGGGCTGAGAGTGAAATGGAATGGGAGGGAGAAGACGGGATCTCTCATTTTAAATCCCATTACTGGCTTGGAGGAGAAGCACACACACACACACACACACACACACACACACACACACACACACACACACACCAAAAAAAAAAAAAAAAAACCAGGAAAACCTAGTTCGTCCCCCACTAATTTCCTTCACTTCAAAGATTTCCCTTGCCCCTTAAATCAGAAAAAATATGGCATAGGTATTTCTCAAGAAAAGAATACACTTTTTTTTCAGAATATGTACATAGTATAGGTTCATTTTTACATTTCTCAGCAAAAGAAAAAATTCGGCGAGGGGGTTGTAATTTCCTGGCCATTAAACAAGAAATGCCTGCAAAAAATACAAGCTTGGGGGGGGGGTTGCTCAGCCCGGCACGCCTCCTTCAGCCAGCGCACCCTGCACGTCTGCGTGTTAACAATGCACGTGCCACCCTGGGCATCGTCCCCAGGTTTGCCCTGGTGGGCTACGTGCAAATCAAGTCAGGTCTCAGTTGCCTGCTCACAGCCCTGTTACTGAGACCTTCCCTACCCCTGCGCTTCTTGGGGTTCTCCATTTTTTTCTCCCTTTAGCTGGCAAGCAAGAAACCTCCATCATCCCCCCAAGTTATGTCCTCGGAAATCCTCTAAGCTACCGTTGACAGATCAGGGGTCTCTGTCCTGCAGTTGTTCACTGTGTAGTTGGATGAGGTGAGCTCCTTCTGCTTCTCACGCCCCCCCCCCAGGCTTTTAGTTATGCAAACTTCTAGTACCAGGTCACCAAGAGGGAAGCCAGGGCTCACCGGTGGTGCTGGCTTGCAGAACCCAGGAGAGCCACGGGCTTCTAGCCTGCTGGCCCCAGGTTGGATTTCAGATTTCCATTGCAAAGGAATTGGGGAAGAACCCACTAATTGCCTGGACTTGCATGCTGCACTCAGTATTGGAAGCAAAGGGCAGGTTTTATCATTTGGCACTCTTTCAGGGAGCGGGTGCTCCAAGTTTGGGGGTAATTCTTTAAAAGGTTTTACTTCTGAGAAGTAAGAATAAAGAATGAATGAATGAAACATAACTACCATCCATGTACTGGGATGACACTCAAGAGTGGGTTGTGGTCTCTTTTGAATTGGGAGTTCAAAAGAAAAAAAGGGGGGAGGTCTTGTTCCCTCCCCTTTGCCCCAGGGATGAAACCTAGCGGCCAATTTGGTTTGATTTCCGCGGTTTGGAGGCTGTGGCAGGGTTAAGGGCAGCAGGACTGGAAAGACAGACCTCAGCTGCCTTTGGACCAGCTGCTCTGCTCTTGACCCTGGAAGCACAGCTAGATCGGTGGGATTCCACCTCACCCCGGTAGCTGGAGGGAGCCGCAGGGGTGTGCATAGAAGAGCCTGTTGGTGGACCCCTTTGCTCTTATCTTTCGGCAACACCCCTCCCCCACCTCCCTTCTGTCTTCCAGGGATCTACTTCCTCTTTCTCCCCGTTATTTGCATTTCCAGACAGGTCTTCCCCCCCCCCAAGTCTTTTTTCCCCCCATAGAGTAACTTTCCAAAAAAAGCTGTGGTCCAAAATGCCCAGCCCCCTAGGGTCAGCTTGGGCACTGACTGCATCCCCACAACGTCATTTGGGTGCTGAGACACCCAACCTAGCTCTCTGTTGTACCAAGACAAAAGAGGACTTTGACATTTTGCTGTTTTCTAGTAGTGAAATGCCTTAGAAATATCTGAATTTAATTTTTGGTCCCCTTTCAGGTGTGAAAAATATTTTGATGAAGATGCTTTTGGGGTTGTCTAAGTTTGGAGGGGACAAAAAAAACCCACCTCTTGACTAAGAATGTAGACACAAAGCAAGAAGCTGCATGCAATGGACGCCATGGTATACCTCCCTTCAGGACTGTGGGGAAGCGGGACTTGAGACAGGCTGGCGGCCACATTCAAACCTCATCACCTTGCTATGGGTATCCCAGACGTCTGCAGATGGGAAGCCTCATTCTCTGGTACAGAGAGCAAACTTTCTGGTTTGAAAGTTGAGGCTTTGCGCACAGGGGTTTAACCACAGGGACAGCGCCTGGAGTCATTTGGGATGTTCAGGAGAAATACATCCACACCCAAAGGAGAAAAAAGGAACTGTCAGGTTGGCCTGGGGGTCAAGGGTGGACTGGAACAAGAGGAGGGAATGGATGGAAAGCCACGTGCTTGCGCCTGGCTGCTGCTCCCTCCTGGGTCTCCCTCCCTACCTCAGCTTCAGCCATTTCCAGAGGCAGGAGAAAGGTGATCTCGGACTTGACCCCTAAATCGCAGCTGCCCGTGGCTGCACCTCGCTCGGGGATGAGCGCAACCCCTTCCCCGGCTCCGGGCAGCTTAACCCTTTCCTCTCCGCGAGTTTAGAGGTCGTCAACGCCCCTGACCGTAGCACAGACAGCAGCCTGCTTCCTCAGCTGGGCACCATGGACCCCTTGCAGAGACCTTGAAAGGGCAACACCGCGGGACGATGGGAGCCTGGGCACCCGCTGGCCAGCCCAGAGTGCTGCCGGGGAGCCCGCGGAGGAGCCAGAGTTAGCGGAACAGGGAGGGACGTTTGGATCGTGTTAACTACCCAGACAGATGCACTTCGGCATGTCTGCATTTATGGAATCCATATGTTGTCCTGGCAAATGAAAGGACAGCAACACGTACATACAATAGACTTAGAATAACAATACACATTCAAAAAGGGACGGAGCATTCTTTCACCTCAGTCCTCAGATCTTGTGCTAGAGTTGTTCAGAGGGGCTCCTTTCAACCTCCCTTAACTCCACACGGGGGTTTCTCTCCCCCCTTCCTTTTTTCCCCCCTGTGTCCCCAGTCTCTCCTGTAGGGGAAAAAAAATCCCAAAACAAAAACCAAACCAAACCATAAAACCTAAGGCCCAGAGCTAGGCTCTTTCTAAACGCAACCTTCCAAACACCCCCTCTACTCTCCTTCCCCCTAAAGAATGGCTCGATGACCAAATAATAGCTGCTGGCATTGCAACTCCATATCCTTAAAATTAAAGGGGAACAGATCCCTACTCAAATTTACCATCCTCATCTCCATCATGAAACCAACACTGCTGTTATATTTGCAAAGAAGTGGCTTCAAACGGACCTGGAAACACAAACCCCCAGCGAGGGAGCGAGCGAGCTCTTGCACAGCTTTGTACAGTACCTGCATTTATGTCCTCCTTGTATATTTGTGTGCACAGATATATTCACACAGTGATGGAAAGACAGCTGAGGACATTCAAATGTATATTTATGTATCCCTTTATGCTTACATGTTCGTGATTCTATATAGTCATTTATTTGAGGTTAGAGGCAGAAAGAGGGAGAGAGCAATGCAATATTTAGCCTACATTCCACTTTGTCTCCCCACTGTAAAACGTCTTAAAAAACAGGTTGGTTTAAAATTTTCTCCCTTCTTTCCAGCTAAATGAAAGATTTAGATCCTGAATTAGTGCTTGTGTTTTTTTTCATTTTGTATGTAAAATAATCCATATAGCTGTTGGATTATCGTCTGAACATTATTCAGTCATACAGGCTTGGTACTTCTCCTTATAACGAATTCACTCAGTAAAATTAGCATAAGTATTTACCAGATTAAGCTGACATTTTCCGGTATTGCAACATGAAATAGATGTATATCCTGAAATTTCCCCCCCCCATAGGCACTTTCTCTGCACCATTTTATATAAGAAACAAGCTACAAGTTCACTTCTACTACAATTTACATTTTAAAAGAAAATAAACACATTGTATTTAAGTGATTTTTCAAGATCAGCAAAGAGAAATTGAATGCTGCTATATCCTTAAAAATTAACAGATTTATGAAGATTTCTGAAGACAGAGAAATAGGAAGCAAATAGACTCCTGAAGGTCTGAACAATTTTCCTTACCTGATATATTATGGAAAAATTCAGAATTTACCAGTCTTCCTCAGTCAGCTACATTTTACACTGACCTGTACTTTGGACTGAAAGGGAAGAAAAAAAAAAGGATTAACTGTTGCCAATGAACATTTTAAAATAATCATCAGAAACTGGACAAACTGAAGACAAAAATATACAATTGCTTCAATAAAGATAAATATTTATTTAATCAAAGCAGAGGTTGTATTTGGACTGTAGGAATGTTTCATCCTTCCCTTAAAAAAAAAAAAAAAAAAAAAAAAAGGCAAGAAAGAAAAAAGCCAGAGTCCTCAGGAGCTCCCGGAGAGTCCCCATTGTCCAGGGCTATCGAGAGCCCAGAATGGCATTAACCTCACAAAAGACACATTGTGCAGGGGACAAAAAAAAAGCCCCTTCTTCTACAATAACTTTTAGCTTTTTTATTTTTAGAAAATGACAAAGGTTTTGCAAGCACTGACTGGTGAAACCTGTAGCAAGCCAGGCTGGACTTGGCTTTATTGATCAGCTGTCCCGCATGGAAAAGCAGCCAGGAAAAGTTTGAATGGCAACCCAGATTTGACTCAAGAGAGAGGAAACCCCCGATTTTTATAAATGTATTTTCTCCCCCCACCCAAATAAAACAGCATTATTCCCAGAGTGAATTCAGAAGGATTAGATGAGGTAACTCTCTGCAAAACCCTAAACCGGTTTTCTCCCCCTAGTCTTACTAAGAAGCTGCATGCTCTTAAGAGTATTGGAAAAATCTCTCAAAATGAAGAATTACTTTCTAATCAAACAGATTTCTTGATTAATTCCCAAATTCCTTCTTAGATAAATATTCTAAGAAGGCTTGTGCAAATTTTTTTCCCAAGAAAAGTAAGTTTTATCGAGCTCTCTCTCTACCTGATGTTACAGGGTTTACTAATAATGCTTTCAAAAACCATAAATGTTGTTTTTATATTTGTTTGCAAATCAGTTAAAAGTGCAGATTGCATTTTATTTCATCCCAGACATTGTAATTTCAATGGCATTAGTTCATATGCAGAACTTACATAAATACATACTTGTCATTAAAAATATATTCAGTAGTGGTGATGCTAAGGCTAGGATTTGAAAAGAAGAAGAGAGAAGAGGAGAGAGAGAGAGAGAGAGAGAGAGAGAGAGAGAGAGAGAGAGAGAGAGAGAGAGAGAGAGAAAGAGAGACTGACTTCTTCCTGCATCTATTAGCTTGCTTTTTGGAGGTACTGTACCCTAGCCTACGTGATAGCTTTGATGTACTGGTACAGTAGCGGGGTTCCTGGCTGCTGTCTCATTCCAGGGATCTCCTTTGGGCTCTGGTGGGATGCTCTGTGCCTAGTCTTTATCTGAAATCCACCCTCTGCTCTAAACTCTTGGAGATAGCTGTAAGACTTTTTTTTTTTCCCATTGGGGATATGGTATGTAATTTCCCCTCTTCTTACATTCTACCTTTCCTCGGTATTTAAACATATTGGCTTTCTTATGAATTTAGTATGAAATTATTTTTTTCACTGACTTTATTACATCCCTGCTTTTGATGGCAAAATAGCTTCCTGTGTTTTGAAAACATCTGCTTTCCAGGCTTTCCATGTGAAAACTGATTTTACTTTCCTCCAGTCCAGAGAGGTAGAAAGTTGGACTTCTTTCCCAAGGCAACTTTTTCCTTTTCTTGTCTTTCCTACAGTTGTCCCCTTTTCAGTTCTGACTCACTTTCTTCCTGTTTATTTCTTCAAATCGTCCCTCTCTTCTTCCCTAGTTCTGCTAAAAAGAACCAGAGGCGATCAACTGTGTCTTATTCCAGAAGACAATTCACACACATAGTTTTGTTTAGCCTATGGTACGTGTTAAAGTTGTCTCCATATTTTCTTCCTTCATCCTGATTTAGGGGAAGTTAATTTTCCTCGGTTACAGAAAAAAAAATCTCAGATTTGCAATTTAAAGTGGCTTCCATTCTGAGTCTCTGGTCTTTCTCTTAAACCTTTGCTTTAAGCTGCCCCACTCCACTCTTACCCCCCCTCCCCAAAGATACTCTTTACCTATTTAAGCATTGTTGCATTTGCTGGGGGGGGGGGGGAAGAAAGGGAAAAAGAAATTACCAGAAAGAAAAGAGAAAGAAAAAAAGAAGAAAGGAAAGAAAAAAAATCTTAAAAAAAAATCTTAGGTCCCTATTGTTGCCTCTCTGCATTTCACTTGAGTGTGTGTGTGTGTGTGTGTGAGTGTGCGCGCGTGCGTATGTGCGTGTGTGTGTGCGTGTGTGTTGTGTATATGTGTTTTTAATACATGCATAAACTTTTGGTGCCTCTCTCCCTCTGCCTAGGCTTTTCTCCCATCCTCTCTTCCTGCTCTCCTTGCCCTGCTCATCACTTTCCCCTGGTTTTTTTTTTTTTTTCCTCCCTTCCTCCCCTCTGCCTCCCTCCACCTCCCCCTTTTCTTTTTTGCTGAATCTTATTGATCCAGAAGGTGGCTAATTAGCCCTTCCCGTCGTGCCTGGGTAATGAAGCACATGCGCACTGAATTAATCACAGCCATTTTTTGCAGGAAACTAATTAGCAGAATAAAGATCCAAAGACTTTTTTTTCTTTTCACTCATCAGCTCCCACTTCCAGCGCGTCCCCTCCGACCGCTGCAGCCGCCGCCGCCGCCGCCGCCTCCTCCTCCTCCTCCTCCCGGCCGCAGCCGCCGCCGCCGCCGCCGCCGCCTGCTTTGCATCCCAATTACAGCCTAGAGCCGCTGCCGCCGCCGCCGCCGCTTCTCCTCCGTGGCCCCTGCCTGCTCCGGGGGCTGTAAACTCCCCGCCAACCATGCTGCTCGGCGGCAGCGGCGGCGGCGGCTCCGGCTCCCCGGCTGCGGCCGCCTCCCGCCCCGGGCTCCGCCGAGCGCGCTCCAGCTCCGCCGCCGCCGCCGCCGCCGCCAGCAGCGCGTCCTCCGCCGCCGCCGACCCCCGCCAGCCGCCGCTGCTGCCTTGATGGGCTCCGCGGCCCGAGCGCCTCTTTTCGGGATTAAAAGCGCCGCCAGCTCCCGCCGCCGCCGCCGCCGCCAGCAGCGCCGCTGCAGCCGCCGCCGCCGGAGAAGCAACCGCGTAAGTGGCAACTTTTCCCTCTTTTTTTTTTTTTTCCCGCCGCCGCCGCCGCCGCCGCCGCCGCCTGCTCCTCCTCCTCTCGCCGCCACCGCCCGGACGCGGGGCTCCTCGGGGCGCCCGGGCTGCTTTGCATGGGGCTCGTCCTGCCCCCTCCCGGCTCCCGCGCCCGCCCGCCGCCGCCGCCGCCGCCCCGCGCCCTGCTCGCTGGTTCGCTCGCCGCGTCCCGCTCGCCTTCCCCCTGCGCCAAACTTTCTCTTTCTCTTTTTCTCCTTCCTCCTCCTCCTCCTCCCGCCGCCGCCGAGCCCCGGCCGCCCCCTCCTCCCCGGCCCCCGCCGCCGGCGACCCCCGGGAGGGTGGAGGCGCCCCGGGCCCAGGCCCCCGAGCCGCGCGGTCCGCAGAGGCGCCGCCGGGCAGGGCCGGCCCCGGAGCGCGGGGGGCCGAGGGCGGGAGGGCGGCCCGGGGTCCCGGCGCCCGAACAAAGGCGGGCGGGCGGCCGTCCGCGGCGGCGGCGGCGGCGGTGGGGGGTGTCCGCGCGGCACCTCGCCCCCGCCCCCGCCGCCCCGGGACCCCAACTTTGCCCCACCCCGAGCGGCGCCGGGGCCCCGGGCGGTGAGCCTCCTCCGCGCGGGGCGCGCGCCCGGCCGGGCGCAGCCGCCAGCCTGCCTGCCTGCCTGCCTGCCTGCCTGCCGGCCGGGCGCCCGCCTTCCGCGCCGAGGCTCCACGGGTCCGGGCCGCGGAGCCGGAGCGCAGCCCTGGGGTCCGGGAGGGGGCGAGAGGGCGAGGCGGCCGCTGGATCCCGGCTCTATCTGGGCGCTCTCCGTCCTGCTCCGCTGCCAGGCGGCGCCCGAAAGGGTCCCTGCCCTGAACACTAGGGGCTCCCGGGGGCTCGGGGCTGCCGCCGCTGGCCGGGGCCGGGGCCGGGGCTGCCTGGCCGGCCTTCCTCGGCCGGCTGAGTTGAGACCCAGACCTCGGATCGGAGGATTCTCTCTCTCTCTCTCTCTCTCTCTCTCTCTCTCTCTCTCTCTCTCTCTCTCTCTCTCTCTCTCACTCTCTCTCTTTCTCTCTTTCTTTTGGCTCCTGCGAAACTGGAATTGTTTACGTTTGGGTCCCCGCTCTCACCCCTCGTCCCCGACTGTACCGGATGCAAAATGTTCCTGAATTTCACAATACGCAATTTAAAGCACAGTCTTTTGCATGTCTGTTGGAGAGTAGATCTGAGTCTATGTGATGCAGTATTTGAACTGTGTATACACTTAGTACTTTTAGAGCTATTAAAAAATCTATATCTTTTACTTGTGAATGAATCTGTTGCTCATATCTGGCTTTGGTGAAATGTTCAATTCCTTGGACTGTGACAAATTCTTTGATTAGGAATGCTTCAAAAATCACCCCTCTTAACTTTCCCCTCGATGCTTTGAAGTAGGGTAAATATGACAATTCTTATTGGTCTCAATTATTGAAACTTGATCTAAGGACTGTATGGGAGAAGGAGGCTGATTGCCTTTTTCTGGCCTCCTGTGACTTTTAAAAGGGGGTTTGTTAAGTACCTTTGAAGAATATGACATACGGTGATCGCTTGGCTGTAATGCAGATTACAGAACATAAATTCACTTTGGAATTAAAAAAGAGGCTCAAACCCTTTCAAGGGTGGGCATCGAGGATTTATTATGTTTTTTAAAAAATTAATTTTTTTCTCCCTACTTTGGATGGATGGCTAGTTACAGACCAACTTATTTGGAGGTCCTCCGGAAGAAGCCTGGGAAATGGGAGAGGGAAGAAGATTGGCCACTATCTGCATAATCAATAGGGCAGCGTGCTGCAATCCTGTACCTACATTTACTGTAAATGTCTATACTCTTGGCATTGTGGGAGCTCCAGTGCCCAGCTCAGCTTCTTGGAGCAGAGGTAAAGGCAAAATAACCAGAATTTCCCGTCCAACCTTCAGGAGCAGTATAGGGGAAGTTCACTCCTTAGTGGCTCATGTTAAAAGTACTACATATCACTGCTGCGTGTGTGTGTGTGTGTGTGTGTGTGTGTGTGTGTTATCGTGAAGATTTCAAATGTTGAGCCCCCAAAGTGTAGGTATCCCATGAGTTCAAGAGGAGTGGGAAGTAGCCCAGGATTCAGGGGTAGGGATCCACTTACTGAATTACTACTTCAGCGGTCCTCTTCTCACTGTTAAATTTCTTTGACTAGTTCAAGTAGAGATAGGAAGGTAACAGAGTACTAGGGATTGAAGCAATGTCAAAAGTCAGAGTTACTGTGTGTGTGTGTAAAAGAGATAATACAGTTATCTTACCACATGTAAGCATAGCATAGGTAAATCCATATTTGGAGATGGTTCTGAAATAGTCTAGCAAATGGTTCAGGACAGGATTTTGTGAAAAGTGTACCTGGAGTCATTTCTGAAAGAACCGTGGTTTGGGAGATGAGGTGTGGGCAGGAAAACCCAGTGGAGGCCAGCAGCCTTCCTCTGTCTGTGAGTCTCCTCCCTTCCCCCTCTCTGGGTTTTAGTTTTTAATTACTTAATGCTGAAACGCACAGGGCTTATATAAATATTTGCAAATGCTCTTTCCTATTGATTTCTCTGAATAAACTGCCCTACTCTGGTCCAGAGAAGAGGCGATTCAAATCTGTGGACTTTTTTAAACATCAAGTCTCTGGAGGAGTGTTTGTCTGTGCATATGTGTGTTCATGGATAGAGCCCTAGGCTTGGAGATTGTAGTGTGTATTTGGGGGGGGTCCCCATAAGGAGAGTTCAGGCTTGTAATAATGTGGGCTAAGAAAGCTGGGGCCTGGAGCTGGCCCCATGGCCTGGCAGTCCTGACAGATGTGTGTGGCTGTGTGTGTGCATGGGGGGGGGAGAACTGATATATTTGCACTAACCACCCTTCCATTAAATATGGAGCAGTTCTCTAGGGCATGGGGACTGCCTTCTCCTTAGGGTCACATTGAGTTCGAATTTGACCCAAGGTGCAGGAATCCTGCAATGGGGAAATAAAAGAATATACAGACCAGGGTCAGGTCAGCTGCTCAGAGGCCAAAACCCCTACAGCTGCTTTGATTTTAGTGTGTGTGTGTGTGTGTGTGTGTCTGTGTGTCTGTGTGTGTCTGTGTGTTGTGTGTGTGTCTGTGTTAGGCTCCTCCTGCCATGTTACAAATTGTGCCTCCCCCTCAGGTGTTAGTTCAGTAGCTTAGAAGCGCCAGAGTCTCTCTGCCTGTGCCGACCAAGGCTTCCAGCAACAACAGAAAACCCACAATA
Source organism: Zapus hudsonius (assembly GCA_004024765.1). Lineage (NCBI taxonomy): Eukaryota > Metazoa > Chordata > Mammalia > Rodentia > Dipodidae > Zapus > Zapus hudsonius. The sequence goes on from PVHP010000257.1 coordinate 65,516, forward strand.
CTGAATCCAAAACAAAACGGGGGGGGGGGGCAGAAAAAAAAACCTATTGAGCTCAGGCAAATAAGGCTGGTTCTCCAGATCCTATTACAAAGCAGCTTTGAATATGCAAGACAGTGCACAAGACCAGTTATTCCAGTTACAACAAACCATTAGAGAGAGAGAGAGAAAGAGAAAAGAAAAGGCATGTTTAGGTCGTAATTTGTTAGTACAAGGAAAAGAATCTCACATAAAGCTGCCTCCCCCCTCCTTTTCTGGCTTCACACAGAATCCACTCACCCCTTTCAGACTTGTCTACTGTACAGGTTCTTGCATTCAAATCGTTTTGGGTTTAGGAAGATGGCTACAAGCAACACATTTTCTGTATTCCCCCCCCCCCTTATCTTGGAGGAGAGTTGGCAGAGGTTCTGTGGTTTGCAGTTACACAATGTGTTATCATGTTTTTAATCACTAAATCATTGCAGTGGTTATAGATTTGCAGTCTTGGGGTATTACAGAAGAGGAGCAGCGGCAGCTGTATATATATGCTTTTAAATGACACCAGTGTAAACTGACTACGACAGCCATGAGTATGGTTGTGAGACTTCACTTTCTCACCTTCCTTTAGTTCTCTCTTCCTCTGTGATTTTTTTTTTCTCTTTCAAATTGCTTGGTTTTCTTAAAGCAAGTCATCTCCTCTCCCTTATATTCTTTGTCTCATCAGTCTCCTCCCCCTTCCAGAAGAAATAATTTTCATTTTAGACCTCTAACTCTAAATAAGCTAGAATTCAAACTCTTGAATTAGAACTTTGAATCAGAGAGTACAATAATAATGAAAAGTGTGGATTTCCTAAGAAATCTTCATGGTTTCCATATCGTCCTCCTGTGTAGGGATGAAGGGTTGGTTTCAAATCAGGTGAAGGAAAGGGAAGTCAGGCTTGTGGTACCGGAAAGGTCCTGTCACTGGGACCCACTTTCAGCTTCTGTTTTTCATATTATTATGTAACAGAATCCTCAGCAGCATTAAAAATTCAGTATTACAAGCTGATTGTAATGCTGCCTCATTAGACAACGCTGTCTGGCCTTGTATTAAGTGAAACGTAGAGCATGGCTCTTAGATTATAAACGCCAGTAAATAGTAAGGCTCAGCAGAGGGGGAAATAGCAACTGCCTTTTTGGCCCCTTCTGGTGTGATCCCCCTCCCATCTTCTTCCCATCATCCCCCTTCCTCACCTCCGCCCCCCTCCCACCTTGGTAACTGTCATATGCCATGTGCTTTCTTGTTGGGATGCTGATGTGTGGACCCTAGTGACATTTTAGGAAGGCTTTTTATAGAGTTCTCTTGTGTACACAAAAGGTTTGGAAGTTTGTTTTGTTTTGATCTACAGTAAACAGGTCTTTGCTGATGTCATTTCCGTTCATATTTGAGTTGTTTATTGTGTTTCTTTGCAGGGCTCTCTCATCCCTCCCCTGACCTTACTTTTTACCCAGAGCCTGTGGTTGCTTTGGGAAAGGGGGGGGGGATGCACTGCCAGGTCTGGTTCAAAGGCTGGGGGTCACCTGCTTTTGCTTGCCTGGGAAGACACTTCTAGCACCAAATCCTGTTAAACACTCCCATATCCACTTGCCCTGGTATTCCCATGGCATGCAGTGATTCATCCCTGCTTCCCATCCCCATGACACCCCTCCTACCACCCCTGCCACACCTTATCTTGGTCTTTAATACATCCTTTTGGTCCACTTCTCTGAGACCCCCTCCCTCAAAAAAGTCCCCACAAACCCAACAACCTTGTAATGACTTTGAGACTTTGATTCAGTGGCAAATCTGAAGCTGGCATTAGTGATTTCATGCTGTGGAATAAAGAAATATTTCAAGGCTTTCCCTGAGCCCCTCCCCCACTCTCCCCCAGCACCTCCTATCCCTGTTCTAGCTGCTTCCCTCACTTCCCTACCTTTGCAGAAATACAAAGACCAGTCTGATGTTTCTAAAAACGACAGCAATGTCCACTGTCTCTTCTTTCCATCTGATCTACAATTGGAACTCCTTTCTTGGAAATAAAAAAGTAGGGTGGGGAAAGGCAAAGAGAAGAGCTGACAGTGTGGCCCCAAAGGCCTTCCTTTCCTAGGATGATGGCTGTTAGGTTTTTTTTTTTTTTTAAAAAAAAAACAACGTTAATGTTGTTCTTTTAGGTTTAGCAATCATAGGAGAGAGGGAAAAGCAGTCATTAGGAAGTTCCCTGAGCTGCTTTCCAACTAAGACGGGTGAAAAATGAACCAGCGTTGACACTTGGCTCCCTGGGAAAGCCAGCTAACCTCTCCCCCCTTCTGTGGCCCTGGCCTTTTGTTCCTGGAGAACGGAGCTAAGGTACTTTTTCTCCCAGACCAAAGGCAGCAGGCAAGGAGTCCCCTTGTGAGCGCATCGCCTTTGGATGGCCTGCTCATGGTTATTGTCAGTGCAGACTTCCCCAAACAATTGCTGCAGGGAGACACAAAAGCAAAAACATTTGTCCTATTTTTTTAACCTCTTTGTTTTAGATTTTTTTTTATCCATTCTTTAAATTTCACAGTTTCTATTTGTCTGCAGAGAGACAAACGGAACAGCATGAAGCACATTTTACCGTAGGCCTCACTGGCAATTGGAAGAGCCTCAATAGAAATCCAAATTCTAAAACACTCGCTGACTTTGGAGGAGATGTGAAATTTCAGCTGGGTTGGGTAGGGAGTGACTCTGAAGGCATATTAGCCTAGATTTCAAACAAAAATGCACTACAGTCAAAAGATGGGCCCAAACTGAGATTCTGGAATTATTTGAGGGAAAGCGTAAAAGGGTTATCTTTTGTTTATTTTCTAGTATCCTGTCCCATACTTAAAAGTAGCCACTGGATAGGGCCGAATTGAAACATACATGAAATTCCTCATTTAAAAAAAAAATCGGATCCTGGTTGTTGGTGTATCTGACAGACTGCTAAATGGATTGTTTAAACTCTGGAGCGGAAGAACTGTTGGTATTCTGTGGGATTGATAGTGTTGAGATTTTTTTTTATAATCTAGGATTTATGTAAATAATATCCTCATATCCTCTCCCCCTTTCTTTCCTCTACTGTTTCCTGTTACCTTTCTTCTGCCTCCAACCTGCTTCCCCTCCAAGAATTCACTGTACAGGGATGTGTCAGACAGTTGAGGATGGCTTTGGAAGAGAATAAGAGTCCACTTTGTTTTCCCCTGGCCCCAAACAAAGCACCTCTCTCTCCTGTAATGTATGGACCTTGATTGTGATTGCCTCTTCATTAAAATTCTCAATTTCAAGGTTTAGAAACACAAATGTAAGAATCTCCCTGGGTTTAAAAGTCCTATATGGCAAATTCTCTTGCCCTTTTAGAAATAAAATTTTTGCTTCCAAGAAAGAAAGAAAAAGAGTGAACCCTTTACCTAATGTTTAAAGCTGTTTTAAGGCAACTTCTGTGTTTTTGTTTCCTTCAGCCTTGGGCTTTGCAATTTAACATTATTTGGGGAAAACTCTTTTGACTCAGAGCTTTAAAAAAGAGGTTAGTCATTTGTGTCTCTTTGTATACATGATTGACAGGTTCAGGGGTGAATTGGGAAGGGTGGGTAAGTTAACTAGATAGAACATTCCACCTATGATGGGGGGTAAAAATTAATCTATGGAATTAACACTGCAGTGATTACACAAAGGTCTTGAGGTTGGTGTCAGAAAAATGTAAATCAAAACATGTGTGTAGCACCTGGTGCTGTGTGTGTGTGTGCGTGTGTGTGCGCGCGCGTGTGTGCGCGCGCACGCGTGCATGCAAGTACCAGGCTCCTAAATAAACCGCCTTGAAAAAATGGGGTGAACTTAGGCCATGGAGCAAAATTCAGCTAAAAAATGTTCCCTTATTTATTTTGGGGACAAGTGTATGACTTTTTGTCCTTTTTTTTTTCATTTTCCTTTAGGGCCTTCAGATCATTTGAGTACAAGTTTTAAAATCAATGTGGATGTATAATTTAATAAAAATAGAAGGACCTAGAAGAATTACACAGCTCTACCTAAACCTAATTGTGCTATGAAGAGAGCAGAATGCTGACATGCACTGCATCAAAGGCTCAGGGATCATATTTAGCTGCGCCAAAGTGAAAGGATACAGCATTAGAGTGTATGGTTGGGTGTGGGGGGGAAGAGCTGGTTTGCAGGGCAGGAGAATGGTAATGTACTAGCTGCTCAGCATTAGGGGGCAGGCCTCTCTGGCGTGAAGAATGGGTAAGGAGAGGAGAAGGGTTAGTAATTCCTGATTTTATTTTTAAATATTTGTCTTTTTGGCTGTTACCAATTACACTTTCCAGATGAGATGAGGCTAGGTTTGGAGACCTGTGAGGGAATACCTGCCTCTTCTGAGAGTGGGTTTATCTGTCAACTGTGTTCAGAATCTGGCCATGAGCACGTCAGGTTGTCACTACTGGTCAGGCCCTGAGTTTCACTTCAGGTAGCTGACCTAGGAAGAGCTGGGCCTTCCAGAGCTCAGGGACAGAATTTGCAACATGGATTTCAGAGAAACTGTTGGTTCCATATGTCTGCGGGAGAGTTGCAGATTCCCTCCAAAGAGGCCTTGCTTTTGTTAAGGATGACAACAAGTTGTCACTGAGGTAACATCCCAGATTCTCTGCGGCACCTCATATTCATGATGGCACACAGGCCATAGGTTACCTGCCTGTGGCTCACCTTGAAATTTTCCTCGGGAACAAAGGCAGGCTTGAGTAGGCCTCACCATGCGTGTAGCTATTGCAGGATTAAGATAAAGGAAAGGGACCAGGGTCATTCACAGTTGCTTGTCAGGCCTCTGAGGTGCAGAAGGTGGGTCATTCAGGGCCTGGGACAGTGGACAAACCAGGGCAGTGTCCCTTTGCCTGCACCTCCCCCAAACTCCCAGATTACTTTAGAAGATCTTGCTTTGTGGTTTTCTAGCTTTCATTTTATTGAAGGTATTTATCTGTGCTCCTCTTCCCCCCCTTCCCCATCCCACCCCCTCCCCCGTTCAAGATATCACCAGATTTTGAAGTCTCACTAAGGAAAATTTAAAAGCAAGCAATGAAATTGAATTTTCTGGGAGCATAAATATGTTCGTGTTGTTTTTAGCTCATCACATAGGCCCATGGGTTTGCTTCCAGGTGAGAAGCAAGGATCTGGAGTCTATTTTTCCAGAGGGACTTCCAGGGGCATCTCTGAGTAGTGGGCCACATTGCTTATGGCCAACATCATCATTGTCATGATTTATTCATAGTTACATTTCCAATTAAATTATTAATTGGTTTTCTTGAAGGTATTCCTGATTCATGTGGCTAACATAAATAACCGTGTGTGTTTTGAAAACACCACCTGTTCTTGGGCCCAAGGTCAGGTGGTCTGGAGCTGCCCTGCACTCTGCTTTACAAAATCACCCTCCACTTGTGTTTTCTTCTCTCTGCTCCCCACCCCATCCTGGCTTTCTCAAGTGTGACTGAATTTGGCTTGTGCCCTTCTTTGTCCCTAATCGGACATGATTCCCCAGAGGCCGTTCTTTTCTCCCAAGGCCCTAGCTGATTTTTTTTGGGGGGTGTGTGTCAGAGTGTCTTCTGAACTAAAATATACAGAGGTGTCATTTGCACCCAACAGGATAGGAATTTACTTTGAACCCAAATTCTATGGGTCTGAATGCCTTCTACATGGGGACAAGATGGTTTTCCCCAGCCAGGCACCATCCCTTTCCTGCCTGTTAGCGTGTACTTACTGCAAACACGATTCTATACATTCTGCTCTTTGCCTGGTGAGCTTATTATATTTCTAACACTTGCACGGTTCATTATTGTGCTGTAGGAAAGCTGCTCAAGGCTGGGAGGGCATCCTGGGTGGCTGGTTTTCAGAAAGGGAAAATGCAGGTGTCTTTCTGTAGTGGGAGAACCAGGAGTAGATTCAGACAGAGGGTGGAATTCTGATTGGAAGGACAGGAGACTTCCGGTGAGATTTCTAGGGTGTTGCCTTTGCATATCAGAAATGCAAAAGGTGAATTTACAGAGACCTTAAAGCATTAGTACCCAGCTATGGCGTTGACCAACTGGTGACTCTGGTGTTTAGAATCTCTCTGGAAAGGGCCTGATTTTGGGCCTCTCTGAAATGCTGTGGCTTTATGAAGCCAGTTTCTTTTAAGAGCATGATTGCAAACTGTGACTCCTTTAATTGTCACCGCTTCCCCTCTTCTGAGCCCTCTCCTTTTCTTTCCCCCTTCCCTCTCAAAAAAGTATCCTTAAACTCTCAATGGAGAGCTGGGGGATGTTTTTACAAGTTTCTACAGCTGAAAAACAGAAGTGCTCTGTAAAGCAGTTAATAGGATGGGTGTGTTTCAAATAAATTCCTGTCCACATTGGCTAATGTCCCCATGCTAGAGTGGCCTGGCTCTGACGTGGACAGGGCCCAGAGACCTATGGCTCGGGTTCTGAGGCCCCAGGCTGCTTTTTTTTTTTTTTTTTTGGTGACTGAAGGCTTGTCCCTTTCTTCTTGCTCTATTCCAAGCCGGCCCCTGACTTTTGATGAGCAAGGGGTCAGTGCCTCGCGGACACGGCTTTGTTCCTGCTGGGCCAGTTCCTGGGTCGGTGCAGGCAGGCAGGCAGGCAGGCGGGCAGGGCAGCCCCAGGGCCCCCAGTCCCCCGGCAGGCACGGCCCAGCCTGCCCCAAGGCCCGATGCCCGGAGGACCGCCCGGCGCCCCTGGCCTCGCCCGCGCGCCGGGGTGCGTCCCCAGGTCCCCGCGGGCGCGGCCACCACCGCGAGCCGCCCGGCCTGCGCCTGGCGCGACTGTAGATGTCAGGCTTTGCCCGGGGAGCCGAGAGGCGGCGGGGCTGTGAGTTTCAAATTAACCTTCCGCTTTGTTGCTGTGTAATGTGGATCCCCGAAGGCCCCCCGCCCCGCCCGCCCCCCTTCCCGGGCGGTGCGCGCTGCAAACTGCGAGTTGAGCTTCATTTACATAAAGCGATTCCGGCGGCGGCGGGCGGGCAGGCGAGGCGGAGAGGAGGCGGCGGGCAGGCCGGGCCGCGGGCCGGCCGGGGACGTGAATCCCCGCCGCGCACTCCGGGACCTCCCTCCCTCCCTCCCTCCCTCCCTCCCTCCCGGGCGCACCGGCCACCACCATGCGCGCCCCGCCCCTGCCGCCGGGCCCCTCGCTCCCAGCCTGCGCCACCGCGGAGCCCCGGGGGCGGCGGGAGGTGGGGAGCATGCCGCCCCGGGTGGGTGAGTGCGGGGCTCCCGTGCTGCTGGAATCTCCCATTGTCGCGCAGGCCGGCGTGGTCCCCGGACCTGCGAGCGCCTCCTCCCTCCCCAGGTGTGCGGAGGCTTTGTGTGCCAGGTGAGTGCGGGCGCCCGCCCTCCCGCCACCGGCACCGCGCCGGCCTAGCGCTGCGGGCAGGTGCCGCGAGTCTTGGCTGAACTTCCATTCTCTTGGGGCGTGTGGGGGAAGGGCAGGCTGGATGCACTTGAACTCCTACACTCCTGTGGCAACCCACCTGGGGCGAGAGTATAATTTCTGCTGGGTCCTGGAGGTACTCTGCTTCTCCCTGTCTTTTCCTCCCTGGCCTCTTAACTCTGCTTTTGGATCAGTTCCAACCTTCTGAATACTTGTGCTACCGATGCCGCTTAGGAGTTAGTGCTCCTTCCTCTAAAATGCACCTTTTAAAGCCAAGAGACATCTCTGGTCAGTTTGCAGCAATGTAAAGAATGCGCCTGGTTTTGAAGTAACTGAAGGGAGAGAATCCGAGTATGGGAGCTGGAAGGCATCTTTGGAGATCATCTTGGTCACTCTTTTAATTTCAGTTTGTTTTCTTGACAAAAACCAGTGCAGTATTATTTATTTCTTGTGGGAGGGGAGAGGAAGGAAGAGGTAAGATTTTTATTTTGTTAAAGAGGAGGAATTCCCAAGTTAGGGTAGTGGCAGAAAACAAATTCCGAAAGTCATCTTTGTAGGCTTGGAGGGAAACAAGCTTTCTGGAAAATGATCCTTCCTTCTTAGGACATACCTAGGTTATAATGGGGACTCCCTCCCCTCCAGGGCAGAGTGTTCTAAGAGGAAGTTGCCTTGCATAGCAGTACATGGTGTTCAAACTGGAGCAGGTGAATCCAGGAGATTCTCCCATCCCCACCTCAATTTATGTCATTTATCAGGCATCCGAGACTCTATAGAAGCCATTACATAACCTCAGAGAGGACAGACCCCCTTACTCCTCCCCCACTTGGGTACCCAGGGAAGGCCTCTCTTCAGTCCAGGGCCTGACTGGCAGAATGCATCCAGGCAAAGCAAGGGAAGCGAACTGAATGAAGCCTTGAAGGGAGACAGTGAGAAAGTTACACGTCATCCTATTTTATCTCATGCTTTGAGATCCTTGGAGACAAGTCACTAAATGAATAGAGTACAAATTTAAAGCTCACCCTAGCTGGGGGAACTTGGCTTCTCTGCCATCAAGCAGCAGGTGCAAGTGTGCAGAGTTGGCCCCTGGAGTCCCCTCATTCCTAAATTCAGGAGGTGTCAAAGCTTCATGTTCTTTTAATAGCTGTGGTTTCTGGATTGGTTTCAAGGGAAACCCTAAAAATCATGATTTCCAGTAGGTTGGGCTGGAGTGCTGTGGCCCAGGGTTGCATTCGATAGGGAAGCATGCACCTTCTGAGGTAACTTGATCAAGAGAGGCCGCTGCAGGGAGCGGGAGCCTGTTTCTTGTTATCAGAACAGCCACTGGCTGCCTGAGATTCTGAAGCTTTCTAGTTCCCCGACATGAACAACCAGGAGCAGAGGCAGACTGCTGGGGAGCCAGGGGACCACGGTGCTCAGTCATTTCAGGGTTTCAAAAGTGAGGTCTTTGGAGAGAGGTGCACACCTGATAGTTTGCACACCTGTATTTGTGTTCATTTACTTTCAAGGGGACTGATAGCAAAGGCCCCCTAACAGAGTGTGCAGTCGTGAAGGCCAAGAGCAACTTTGCCTCTCTGGCCAAATGACAGGACTAAGGAGGTGGTCTGCATTTGGTCTCCAGTATGGCTCTCACTCAGAAGGCATGTAAAGTGCTTCTCAGAATGGGCTGGGGTCACACCAGGTCTTTTATTTAATTTAACAACACTGGCCTATGTGGAGGCTAGCCCTTGTCTATATTCCTTTTGGAATGGCAAAGAATTCAGTGACTTGGAGACCTTCTTTCTGTCTTTATGACATGGGTCACTTCCTTCTCTTCAGTGGTACACTTTCTGTGGGATAGAGCTAGCTCCCATTTAACATTCTCCTGAAACAGCTTGGAAGGACAGGGAACTGTTGATGAACACTTAATGTTTCAGAGCAATACAAAAAAATTGAGCTACTGCCTTAACTATCTGAAACTTTAAATTTGGTTTCTTCCCTTCTTTTACTTGCCTAAGTGAATGCTCAGGAAGGGTGGAAAGGGCCCAACTAAATCCGTGCTTCCAGCAGGCCACTGTTTGGCTTGATCCAGCAAGACAGCAAAGTGCCTTCCTCTGGCTGCTTTGGGACAGGATTTAACTGCTGTGTAAACTCAGTGCCAATTGGACTGCCGTGTGCAAGGAGCTCAAATAAACAAGACTTCAGTTTTCATCATTAGGACTTTCAAATAGTGGCTCCTAGATGCTCCCAGGACAGGCCTGGCTCACCTTGAGTGACCCAGAGGTGGTTGGTTCATTAGACTAAATGTGTGATCGCACACTGCTAGCCAAGTATCCTCTAAGGCTGGCGGGACATGGCTCTTAGTTCCTTCAGTTCTGATCACAGGTGGCATCCAGGGAATACACCCTTACTGTTTGTGCTGTCTTCTAGAGATTGGGTCTTTTTTGCTTCTGAGGTGTTAGGGTGAGAGTTTGGAAATACTTGAGGGCCTTTAATTGACTCTTTCAGGAAACTGGTTTTATTACAGAGTAGCAAAAGTTTCATTAAAACAATTTAGGGGACTAGGAAACATTTTCATCCAAATGTAGGGGACAGTTGCTACTGTTTGAAGGCAAAGAAAGCTAGTTGTCCTCATACCTCCCCTTTGCTTCCTAACCCAGGAGCCTGAGCCTCGCAGGTGCTGGGAGGCAATGGGGCCCCTGGCCTGAGGGAGCTGGTGCAGATCCTGCCTCCTGCTCGCAGGGCTGCAGGCTTAATGCACCTGACATCCAGCACAGCAACCTCAAGAAGTACAACGTGTGCTGTGGTTTATGCTTTCATTTGTGATTAAAATGGTTGCTTGCTGTTAGCCTGGCCTATTTCTGCAATGTTTGTGCCTATTGGCCTACTCTGGTTCCCAAGTCTGGTGTAATTAACCAGGATGGGGGTAGCACTGTTAAAAAAAAAAAAAAAAACCACACAACAGGAAGGCAGATTCCATTACCCTGAACTTGTCCAAATGCTCTGGTATGAGAATTTGTTTGTAATGGTTATTGTTAGAAATCTCAGTGCAGCCCTGACTCCCGGTCCTCTGCCTGAGTTAAAGAACTGTGGTCAGAGGACTGGGAAACCAGTTCTAATGGAATCCAGGCCAGGGAATTCCTTTGCTAGATTGAGGCTCAGTCAGGTCCTGAAGGTGCTTACTCTGTCCTGAGCACTGTGTTTCTCATCCCCAGGCCACTGAGATGAAGAAACAAACACACTGAAGCTAAAGTTGCGTCAAACTGCCCTGAGGGAGAGAGACCCAGGCAGAAATCTTGGCTCATTGGCAAGCCTCTTAAAAAATCCAGATTAAAGAACAGAAATACCAAATCAACAACTGTCAGATTTGTTTCCTATATGATTTAAAGTTGGCTGCCAGACTGTTCTCTTTGAACATGTGGAAAGTGACAATCAGATGTTAGAAGGCCTCTTTTATTTTTATTTTTTTGGCTAATATGGTAAATGATTCCTATGTGGACAGGAACTGGGGACTGAGAGAAAGCAAGGCTTAACTCCAGTTGATAGTTGACAGCAGCATTGTACTTGGAAAGGCATTGACAAACTGTATTTTTTTTTCCCTCTAGTTTTTATTCTTTGGGTCAGGGAATAGGGTGGTGAGGAAAAGCCTGAAATTGTAGCAGTGACAGGTGTGTTTCTAGAAAGTGCCTTGCCCAAGGAAGGTTGTCCTGGATGCTTGCTTGTTACATTTAAATTTGTTGTTTATATCCCTTCCCTTTCCTTGAATATTTCTACCTTTCTTTCACTCTTAATTCCTAGAGTAATTTGCTTTTGCAAGGATAAAGATTCAAATAAAAATAGGGAAGAAAAAAAAATAGGGAAGGAGACAATTTGCAAGCTGGTCAGTAAGGCTCCATAGCAGAACAAGACCTCTGATTTGTTGGTTTTAACACCAGGCAGGGCCTCATAGCAAAATGCCAGGGTTTTGTCTTCCTTTTAGGTGAGCCCTTCTCCCTGCATATTATACAGGCTTGTCAACATGAGGGTTAGTGGGGGTGCTTGTGTGTGAGGTGCACTTCTCCAAGAACAGTCCTGTCCTGCCTGTGGAAGAGCTTAGGGGCTTCAGCTGTTGACTGTTGCACTTTGACATGAACACATTTGCTGCCTAGAAGGTTTTGCCATCCTTTACCCCTGGAGTCAGGTCTAAGGCTTCTAGGGGAGGAGGAATAAAATGCGCCAGAGACATTATATCTTCTACCTCCGTAGCACTTTCATCTGCTGCTGGGTTGGGACTAGAGCCATGAAGGTGGGGAAGGGCTGAGGTCTCCATATCTTATAGGCCAAGGAATCACACCATGGCCTTAAAGGCTCTCTGAAATAATTTTCTTGAATTTAATCTTAAGTGGGCCTTTTGGAGCAACAGCTTGGAATTTCTGGGGCATCTTTAGTCATCAGTAGGGAAGCTCACATTGCAGCTGGGAACACTGGCTGGCCTGGGCCATGGGGACAGGCAGGGTGGGGGGTATAGCACTGTCCTGAAACTGATTTTGGTCACAAACCTTTGATATATGTCCTTATGCTTCTGGAGGCAGGCATTGGTGACTGCTCAGACTGTCCTTGTGTGCTGGGAATAGGCTTGAGCACTTGGGGGCCAGTGGTGGGTGTTGAGCATGGTAGGAGCTGGTAGAATGGGAAGAAATAACACTATGCTGCTACTGCTTTTTTTAAAAGTAAAAAGTCTTACTTTAGCCCAGGCTGATCAGGAGCCTAGTAGTCCAGGCTGGCCTCAAACTCATGGGGATGCTCCTACCTCAGCCCCTCCTGTGAGCCATTACACCCAGCTCATCTACACTTCTTAATAGGTGAGCAGTCTTAATTGGTAAGAAGGGCCATGCTACTTGGAGAGGGGAGCCAAAGAGCAGTTTTGCTCGTTTTTTGGTCTAGCCTTACCCTTAGCAATGGGATTGAAAACAGCTTCTTCCGGGAGTGAGTATTGGCTGAGGTAGATTTTGTATAAATTGGCGCCTGTACACGTATGTCTCTGTCACAGGCCCTGCTTTTCAGCATAGAAATTCCAGTTCAAAGGCGACTGCATGTCTCTCACTGGGACCTGATCAGAGGGGCTGAAGTCAGATTAGCCCACTGCACAAAAAGACCAGGGGCTTAATTTGATATTTGATTTCAGCCCTGAAGCCCTTCCCAAAGTCTTGTAAGTGCCTGCTCAAATATGCAAGTCTCTCTTCCGTGTCTAAAAAGCTCTTTTTCAAGAGTCTGCACTTCTGTAAGTCTATAAAAAGTGCGTATGTGTAGACATGAACTTATTTGCTTCCCGCACTTACAGTCTCTGAGTGGCCTATTTTGGACAACTTTTCCTGACAACTTGTCCAGGGGAAATCAGCTAAAGAACACATGAACACTTCCCCCCTCCCCCTGCTTCTCAGCAATGTTTTATTTTTTCTTTTTCAAACAGTTTTTCTTAACTGCTCAAGAAACAATGCAAACCTCTTCCACTCTTTCAGGCCCCGATTCCTAAAATGCTCTTTGGCTCAAGGCCTTGGTACCTAATCTGCATTTGGCTGTTTGGAAGAGTGGATTTGGCTTTCCTTGTAGCAGCTCCACCATTTCTCTGTGGACTACCTTTATCCCCTGGAAAGTGTCAGATCAAGCTCATGTGTGTTAGGGGTTGATGTTACCTTCTCAAATGGTGTCACTGTGTTTTATTTGATAATGTAGTCATTGCCTTAGTCTCCAGGCTTTGTATCTGATTTCATGAATAACCCAGGTTGTTTGCTTTATCATAATAGCATTTTATTCCAAAAATGTGGTTCCAGGTAGGCCAGGTGTGGTGGCACACACCTATAATTCTAACACTTGGGAGGCTGAGAGGAGAATCCACTTCCAGGCCAGCCTGGGCTACATAAGATCCTGTTTCCAAACAAGCCAACAATAAGTAGTTCCAGATAATGGGTGGCAGAAATGACAATAGGCTAGACTCCACGTTCCCATGTCTTTGCCATAGATGAAGTTGAAACTGGTACCCCTTTAACAGTTAGGAAACCCAGAGGTATCTTTGGGGAAAGCAGAGAACTTTGCACCTTTTAAGAAAGGGCTATTAATATATTTTGCCGCTGCTGAGGAAACTGTAAGAATTGTCCAGATAATGGAGAACTGGGTGACAGGAAGTCCTCAGATGTCTAACTGGGAGGAGGTGTGGTTTTCCTTCACTGATGTAGGTATGAATTAATGACACAGTCAAGCAGAGAGACTTAGGGTCAGTCTCTCACGAGTATTGTAACTTGAAATGGAGACTCTTGTTCACACTCAGGGAATGTGGGAGAAGCAGAGGTGAGTCAGAACAGCCTGCTCTTTGGAAAGCTGGCCTCCATCCTTCACTTCCTCTGCTGGAGGACCAGCTCTGTGGCCTCAAATGTGACTTTGGACCGATCCCTTATTTCTTTCATCTGTCTGAAGGGCACGATCCAGATGTGCACTTGACATTTGTAGTGGGAATGCAGTGAAAGAGAAGACCAGCATATTGAGCAGATGTTAGTTCTGTCCATAGCCTTTTCATTTCTACTCACTTCAGTCCTGTCATGGCCTCTGCTACTTTTTCCTTCCTGACATCCTTTGAAAGAGTAAGAATTCCATCACATCTTCTTCTCATAGGCTGGGAATAAAGCCACCTCTGTGTTCATGAGAACCAGGGTCTGTAGTAGATACTGTGTCCCCCATCCTTCCCACATGCCCCCCACCCCAGGCTGGCAGGCAGCCTCCTCCTAAGTGAGCAGCCCCACTCCATGACCCACCTAGAGAGGCCTTGCCTCTTGTCATGGGCTGGCTTGTATATGCTAATAGGCCTGACTTGTCCTGGCTTGTTTGTAGTGATTTGTGGAGGCATTTATATGCAAATACTATCAACTTGCTGAGTTAATTATCATGTGCCTCCCCACAACCCCCTCCTGCCCAGCCTTCTAGCTTGGCTGGCCTGTTCTTTTTTAGCCCTGTGTTCTTCTGTCTTGGCCCCCTAGTCTGTCCCCTTCCTGTACTAGCTAGTCTGGTCAAAGCTTCTTCACTATAGTGTTGCCTGGCACAGGAACCTGGGCCTCGCAATGTGGTCAAGTGTGGTAAACTGGGTGTACCAGTGACTGCCCAATTCCAACTTTATTTTTTTTTAAACTTTATGTTTTTATTGATAACTTCCATAACTATAGACCATAAATCATTATGATTCCCTCCACCTCCCTCATATCTCTTTCCCTCTCAATTAGTCTCTGTTTTGTTTCGGTGTCATCATCTTTTCCTCCCATTATGTGTAGGTATTATCAGGCACTGTGAAGTCATGAATATGAAGGCCATTTTGTGTCTGGAAGTTTGCATTGTAAGCAGTCCTACCCTTCCTTTGGCTCTTACGATCTTTCCACCACCTCTTCCACAATAGACCCTGAGCCTCAGGAAGTGTGATAGAGATGTCCCAGTGCTGAACACTCCACTGTCATTTCTTCTCAGCACTGTGGTGTCATTTTCATTATCCCAGTGGTCACCGCCATCTGAAAAAAAAGAGAAGCTTCTCTAGACAAGAGTGAGAGTCGCATTATCATGTGACCAAATCCAACTTTGTAGGGGGAGGCGACCTGTTGCTTGCTGAGCAGCCCAGCTCATGTTATGCCCAGCTTTCAGTGAATGCTTTTTTTTCCTACCCATTACCTTGAAAAAACAGCTGCCTAGACCTTATCAGGCCCTGTTACTCATAAGAGATTATAGCTTTTAAAATTATTATCATTTCCCATATTGTTTAGACCACTCAAAGTTGCTACCAAATGTGAACCCTGGAGAGGGGTCATCTTGCCATCTCCTAACCTTTGGAGATAGGAAAATCATAGGCATTTGGGGATGGACAAGTTCTTGGGGTGGGGGGAGCTCAATGGAACATCATTGTCTTCTCCCGGCTTGATGTCATGACGTCTCTAGGAATGGCTTTGGGATGGCCCCCTTTTGAGGATCTCATGATAGAGATTGCATTTGTTTCTCCAGGATGAAGAGTAGGCAGGTTCCCAGCTGCTCCTCCAAATTCCTCATGTTTTCAAGCCTAGGTGTACAAACTGATAGGTCTCAGGGTTTGTGATTTGACTCATCTGATAATCTGATTATTATCTGATTGTGGGTTTAATTCCATGGTGGTTTTCTTAGTATCTAAAAAATCAATGACTTTTTTTTTTTTTAAAGGACATAATGGTGGGCTAGTGTTTGAGGAGGTAACATGTGTGTCCTGTAGCGGGCTGCCCAGCAGATACAGAATGCAAGCCCCGTATGTGCACACACATTCACTAGTAATCACGCGCATCCAAAGGATCAACAGGGGGGGCGAAGTTTGTAGTGAAATGTATATTTTATGCAACCCATGAGAGCACCAGGTTGTTCTCCTCTCCACCCTTGGGACTGGCCCCATTTTTAGTGCTCAGCAGCACTTATGTTGGGCATCTGGTCTTGTCTAGTGTGTAGTCATGCCGCGTTCTTCTTTTCTCTTCTGTGTGCTGATGAACATGCTTGGCAAGCAGGTTCCACCCCTAGCTCATATATGCACACGTGTTCTCTCTCTGGCCTTGTGTTTATTCTCTGAATGTCAGGGCCTTGCCTTCTACACAGCCTCCTGGAGCCGAGGCCCAAGGAGTTGGACCTCTAATCTTTGTGGACCTGGGGGGGAGGCTCAGGGTGTCTACCCTGGTCAGGCCTGGAAGCAGGGTGAATATTCCAAGGGCTCAGCAGTACTTTCTAACACCACACAGACTAATGGTTTGGGTTAATTTTGTGTACAAGGTCCCTTTTGTTGGACCAGGGGGTGAAAGTCCACAGCTGTGACTGGAAATTGGGGAATGGCCTACTGGGATGACCTTGTTTTGGAAAGTCTAAATGCAGCACTAATGGTTGAGATCTAAGCGAGTGATGCATGTGTGTGTTTGGGCCTCCAGATAAGGTGAAGAGTATTTTAAAAGTTACTTTAGTGCAAGCTCCCAGATAACCGTATGCCTGGGGCCAGTTACAATTTATGGCCAGCTGCTAGTTAGCCGGCTATGTGTTGCCCTCACTTTATCTTTCGAGTCCAGACTCTGTAGCTTCACTGGTAATGCACTATTTGTTTATTTTATCATCATTTTCTTATCATCATTTTTTGGGGGGAGCGTGTGCAGACAGGGTTTTTGACCAGGTTTTGTTAGTGAAACCCAACATTTTCTAACACAAAGAGCTGTTCCTAGTTTTGCAACTGGGGGCCTTGAGGTGTGTGACTCCTTAGGGTCTCTAATGGTGGCCTGCACTGGGAGTATTGGGTTGTTGGGTTTTTAGGAGTCTGGGGTACAGGCCCCCTCATCGTGTACAAGGGCCACAGCCTGTCAAAAGATGTGAGCCAGGGAGGAGGTGCGGAGGCCTTAATATAGCTCTAAACCCTAGGTTTCTTTCATCTCTGAGGTCAGCTTTTTCCTGTTGCCTCTCTACTTTTTGAAACTCCGCTTTTGGCCTGACCAGCACGCCCAGCACACTTTCCTAGTAAATACTACAGCCTTGGCTGCTGGGTTCTTAGATTTTTTTTTTTTTCCTGGGCAACATTGTGTGGGTATCTTATGGCACTGAGTAGGATCTTTTGTTCTACATCTACCAAGTCATTCTAGAAAAAAAACCCCACAAAAACAAACAAACAAACAAACAAACAAATAAAAAAAAACAATAGCAGGCTGGAGAGATGGTTCAGTGGTTAAGGCACTTGCCTCCAGTGCCTAAGGCCCCGGGTTCAATTCCCCAGGACTCACATAAGCCAGACCCACAAGGTGGTGGTCTTGGTATGCTCTCTCTCTGTATCTCTCTGCTCGAAAATGAAAAAATAAAATATTTTAAAAAACCAATAGTGTTTTTGATAACTAGGAAGAGACCCTGGAATGCCTCCCTTGCTCCCACGTGCCTCCAGTGTCTCCAGGGGACCCAGTGCTGAAAAGTACTCCCAGACTTCACTTTTGGAAAAAGTATGATGTTCTTGAGTTTGTGTGGACTTTGCTTTTGATAATCAGGTTGTGATACTTGTCACTGAAATCTTGCCTGGGTTTTAATTTGTATTTGACAGTGTATATGTTGGGGGGAGGCTCTTTCATTTGGGCAGCAATAAGGATAAAATGAAAAAATTTGGACTTAACCTGCAAAATAACTTCTTCCTTGATGGCAGTAGATTGTAATAGAAAGTTTGTGGGTACCTACCGTTTTTATCTTTTTGAGGGCTGGGTTGTTGCTGAAGGCTGCTTTAGACTCTCCATGTTACCTCTTGGGTAAGCTACAGCCATCTGCTTTAAAACTTGTATTTTTTCATTTTAAATCCTCAAAGACAAAGGGACCTGGAAGCTCAGACCCGTCCTGCCACATTCCTGAGTAATTTGGTTTTGATTAACCCAAGGAGAGAGAAGTTGGTTTCTCCTAGCGACCGACTGAGGGCCGGTCGGAGGGGATCAAAGCGCCCGAGGGCCAGTGCCCCTGATACACGGTTCCCCTCCCCATCGTCCCCTTCCTCTGGGCCCCTCCCCCTCCGCCCCTCCCCCTCTCCTGCCTATAGTCCTGACCGGGAGCAGCTTCTGCTTTCTGACTCTCCTAGATGTGGAAGTATCTTCGAGTTTTGGGTGGACTGACCAGGGAGAACCCCATCTTCCTAACCCCGCCCCCCTAAAAAGCCACTGAGCACATTCCTGTGCTAATCCGGCTGCTGGAAGAATTCGAATAGCTGTGATTGTGTGCCCCAGGATGGGCCCAACACATTTGTGTGGCTTTTCTTCTTTGAGGAGGTGGCTAAAAAGTTCATTTACATAGAGAAATGAGCCTGGCCTTGTGATCCCTGTGGGAGAAGAGCCGCTGCCTGACGGGAAGGGGCCTCATCTGTGCTATCTGTGCCCCCCCCCCCCCCCCCCGTGTGTGTGTGTGTGTGTGTGTGTGTGTGTGTGTGTGTGTGTGTGTGTGTGTGTGTCTGCATCATCAAGGGCTCCTTACACACACAAATCAAAGAGAACACTCTGCTCCTGATGGTAGAAATCAAACTGGAGTAGGAGACAGGCCTCATTGTGGGTAATCCTCCTATTAAACCACAATAAACAACTTTTTTAAACCATTTTTTTAAACCATTCAGTGGACTTAGAACAAACGGATGACGGATGACATCTTGGAGGAGGCCAGTGTCCACCCCTCTGAGCTGGTCTATCCTGACTCCACCTTTTTTTCTGAATGGACACAGCCTCTTCGGCATGGCGATGGGCTATGTGGATGCTGAGATGACTGAGTGTACTTGTAGCTTCAGGGTCGTGTTGAAGAGAGAAGAATTCGTCCCAGAGCACTTTCCCCACCTGGATCTACAGGGGAAAGAAAGGCAAGTACTTTAGTCCTTCAACTAGCCACATTTCAAAGTTAAAAAGTGCTGAGCTGGTGGTTCACACCTTTACTCTCAGCACTCAGGATGCTGCAGTAAGAGGATTGCTTTGAGAGGCCAGCCTGGGCTACAAAGTGGGTTCCAGGTCAGCCTGGGCTAGACAAAGACCCTGCCTCAAAACAAAAACCAACAGTTAGAAAATACAAGAGGTAGGGGCTGGAGAGATGGCTCAGCGGTTAAGGCACTTGCCTCCAGTGCCTAAGGCCCTGGGTTCAATTCCCCAGGTCCCACATAAGCCAGACCCACAAGGTGGTGGCCCTGGTATTCTCTCTCTCTCTCTCTCTCTCTCTCTCTCTCTGCTTGAAAATGAATAAATAAAATTAAAAAAAAAAAAGAAAATACAAGAGGTAGGTGCCTTTTTAGGAATAACTTTACCAAATTATTTTGCATAGCCTGGAATATTACAGATGTCATTTTAACCATGGAACCAATATTTTAAAAGAATGAGATCTACGATGTGCTTGTCTTGGAATCTCAGGAGCTACATTTCATGGCTCAGTGGCTACAGGGGGCTGTGGACAGGGCAGGTCTTGAGTGAAAGACCACTCACGGCTCTTCCAAAGCTTCTAGTAGGTGGACCTGAGCCTCCCTCCCCCCATTGTCTCTAGTGGCTTTCATCTGCTGGAGTTCATGGGTATGGGTTGAGTCTTGCACACTGCTCTCCTGACAGTCCCTTGGGATTGTTAGGAAGGGGGTGTAGTCGGTCACTCCCTGATCTGGCCCTTGGAGGCATTCTCTGGAGTTCTGTGGCTGCGAGGGATGGGAGGAGTCAGCTCTCATTGGTGTGTTTATCATTGCAGGCTGATTGGGCTGCAGGAAGCCCTAGAAGCAGTCTTTTCTCCCTACTAGTTTGGGGTCAAGTTGGGGCTGGAGTCTAGGTGCTTCCTAACCAGGGAGGTGGGGTCCTTCTTCCTCGCTATGCTGACATCACAGGCTGTGCAGCTTGGAGGGGCGGTCTCTGCAAGTGCCCATGTGTGAGGAGACGGACCTGCTGTTGGGTCCTCCTTCTGATTTCTTGTATTATTTCATGCTACAGGATGAGAGCCTCTGTCTCTTGTCTGGAGCTGATGGGTTGGGAAAAGAGAAAAGAGAGCCCAAGGGAGATAGGGACAGATCACAGCAAGTGCTGGAGTCCCAGCTGTGACTGCTGTGAGTTCCAGGCCAGCCTGGGCTATCAAATTCAGGCCTTGTCTGAAAAAAACCCAAGGAGGTGGGAGAGGCAATAGAGATGGGCCTAGTGTGTGTGTGTGTGTGTGTGTGGGGCAACTAAACCATATAAATATATTGGTTTTGGTTTTTCGAGGTAGGGTCTTGCTCTAGTCCAGGCTGACCAGGAATTCACTATGTAGTCTCAGGGTGGCCTTGAACTCATGGTGATCCTCCTACCTCTGCCTCCCGAGTGCTGGGATTAAAGGCGTGCGCCACTATGCCCGGCTTCTAAACCAATTTTTAAAAAAAGGTTTTAAAAATGTTGTTTGTATTTTCTCTTGTTCGCCCAGGAACTGAAGTCTTTCTGCCATTACAGCACATAGTAAGGTGAAGTGTGAGGAGCTGTGAGCCCTGGCCCCAGCGGAGTTGGGTCCCCTGTGTTCTCACTATTGATCTCGTCACTCGTAGTCAGTGCCTGTGATCAGAACAATTGTCCTTCACCATTGCTGTTCCCAGGGCTCCTAGCCAGCTTTGGCCCACCCGAGAGCCCCTTCTGGGAGCTGATGAGATTTGTGCTCTTCGTAAATCTAGAAGGGGTGTGGATTGGGGTTTTAGAGAGGGAGGTATCTAATTCCTTTAACTGGCTGGCCTCCTGGGCAAGCAAGGAAAAAAAAAATAAAAAACAACAAAACTGTGAAAGTGTGAGGTGGAAGGGGCCGGCGCCGCCTCTGCTGGGGACTGCGTTGCAGCTGTCTGACCCCGGGTGAAAAGTTCAGATCTGCATTTAAAAGGAGTGCCCTGACCCCCACCTCCTCCCCCCAGTCAAGTTGAAATTGTTCACGTTTTGGAGGTTATGATCAGGCTGGGACATCAAACAGCTTTAATTCACTTGGCTAAGACCTGATGATGTTGGGGGGGCTTTGGGAATTGAGGGGGGGGGAGTGTTTTCTAGAGCCACAGTTCTTGAGTAGCTGTGGTTGTTGACGACTAGTTTTAAGACACCCCTGGCAGGAAGGGGGATTTCTTCCTTGGTCAGACCCTATGGGCCATTAGGGACCCTGGGCAGTGGGGAGGGGAGGCATCTGATGGCCAAGGCCTCTTCCACATGGAGGTGTTTGGAGGAGCCACTCCTCTGTCCTCTCGGGTGGTGGGTGTAGAACACACTGCTGGTCCCACTCAGCAAGTTCACTGGTTCCCTCAGTAATTTCCTAGTGGCTCGAGAAAGGGGCCCCTCTGGGCAGAATCAAAATAGGTTCTCTGGAGACTCAGCAGAGAAGAAATGAGAGTGGGTGGGCAGAGAGCAGGGCTCTGCTGTGGGCCTGGGAAGTGGCCCTCAGCTTACTTGGGGCCCTGCGCAGAGGGGGTCTGCACAGCCTGGTTTGTTTACTTGAGTGTTAGGTGAATGTAAACAGTTCAACCTCTCCGATTTTACATCCCTAAAGAGTCTGAGTGTGAATACAAATGGGTATTAGGCCCCTGTGGTTTCAATGACTCCCCTCCACCCGCTCCTGGTGTTAACTAGCTGCGTCTTGAACCTGCCTGAGGATGACAGAGTCCTCTGGGAGCCTGCAAACTGCTGCTTTCTATGCTTGCACTTTAAGCGGTGGCCTTGGGAGGCCGCTCCGTAGGACTCGTAGGACTCAGTTTAGCGAGTGGAAGGGGGAAGCTGGCTGTTTTCTCTGCTTCCCAGGCAGCGTCTAGAGCGATCCTTTGGTTCTGGCCAGGCTAGTAGCACATATTTTGCTTCCTTCTCTCGTCTGTCTCCTTTTGGAAAAGGACATCAAGAATTTGCTCTTTGGATCCCTCAAAGCAGGTTACAGGGTCACCTGGCAGGGGTATCTGTTTGACCCCCCCCCTGGAGTTGAGTGGACCTCACCCTCCCTTCTTGAGGGGTGATAGGAACTCATAAAGTCTTGAAGGTCATGCCAGGACACTTGCCCACAAACTTCTGGAATGTGCCTTCTGTTCCGTCACTGGCATCTTTCTGAAATCCACCTTATCTCCCTCCCACTGAACTCCACACCCTGCCCTCAGTTCCGGTCAAGGGCTCCCCTCCTTTCAGCCAGAGGGCCATTGTGACCTGCAGAGGAAAGGGCAGCGTGTTCTCTGCCCTGTGTAGTCCTGTTCTGGTTCATGCGTTCAAGGCCCAGGCAGTTCTGTTCCCTGTGGTGGCTCTGAGTCCAGTCACGCCATCGCTGGGGCATTTTAATTAGCAGTGCCTTAGTCATTAGTGAGTTATTGTTTTTGTCTGGAAACACTTAAGTACTGTTTACTCGATGTCTCAACGAAATGCAAAACAGCAATTAAGCAGAAATTTGTTGTATGAGGCAGGGACCAAAATGGATCGTCAAAAGCCAGTTGCGGTTCCTCCAACCCAAGGAGAATCGCTTGCTTTCCCCTTCAGCCTCCTGATAAACGGAATACTCCAAATCCTCGATTTCTTACCCAACCTGCCCCCTAGAGTTATTGGGCAGGAATACTTGGGAACTTCAGGCTCCCCTTGGTGTCAACAGTTAGCTTTGGTAAAGTGTTAATGTTTACTTTCCTTCCCCAGGACTTTTTGTTGGTGACCTGGGATATTTCGAAACCCTTTCAAATGAAGATTAATTATTTGTGAAAAACTCTTACGTACCCTCGGATGATGATTGATAGAACCTAAGTAGATTTCCTTCATGCTGCCCTGATTACTCTCATGGACCTTTGTGAACTCTCAGGGTATTGGAATAAGTCTTATTTATGGATTGGTGGAAAAGAGGTAAAGAGGAAGGATTTTGGCCGAGGGAGAGTTGGAGAAACAGATACGACCAAAAACAGAGGGAGGGGCATTCATGTGGCCTGTGCAACTTAGGCAAGTATCACCGAATCCTAAGGAAGGAACACAGCATCAATAAACAACAAACAGCTCCTTCTCGTCAGCTTTTGCTTTAGTTACCCCCCACGTTTATGGGAAATGGATTCATGTGAAAAAGCTGAGGTGTCACGTGAGGGGTGGTCAGTTAACTCTGAATGTATCATATTGGTGCCCTTTGAGGTGTAAAATGCTTCTGTTCAAAGTCTAGCATTGGGTACCCCAGTTTCCCACTGCTGGGGTTCTTGCCTCACACTTACTGTTTCTCCTCCCCTCCTCTTTTCCCTTCAAACAATATCTTCTGACTTCCAGATTTCTGATAAATTGATAAGAGGCATTGCTTGAGTCAATAGAGCTGTAGACACTTTGCCAATATAACCCCGGCTCTATTGATCTGCCAGTAAATTAAAGTCTTACTTAGAGGCTGCCAATATTTCTAATCTCCTGCCTCACCAATTACATCCTCCCAGCTACCTGGAAGAAGGACTTGAGCCTTTGAACCTGGTGGTTGTGTTGTGAGGGGGCTGATCCCTTTCTGTGGGCATGGGGGGCACTTGCCTTGCTTAGCAGCAAGAAAACAGAGAACATGGAGGAAAAGGAGCCCGTTGTGCCCTTGTATGGGATCTGTTTTCATGCTCCAAGGTTCATTAGTCCAAATCGCTGGAACACAGATCCCATCATGGTGGTCACGTACATCTTATGTTCCAGATCTGCAAGCTGCTTTTACCCTTGGATGGGCTCCAAATCTGGAGGCGGAGAAGGTAGAGAGGAGCTGGTATAAGGGGGTGGTCCTGGGTGGCTTTTATAACATCTCCCATTAAAAAAATCATAGACAACCTTACTCTTGCATTGGGAAGATTCTAGTTAGTGTGTCATTCCAAAAACCCCAAACATGTCTGAGTAAGTGTAAAAGAGCTAAGAATTCCAGTGGGTTAGAAGTTCTCTCCCTCGCTTTCTTTCTCCCTTCCTCCTTCCCTCCCTCTCTCCTTTCCTGTCTTCTTTTAGCTGGTTGCAGAGTTGCCTTGCATTCTCCTCATTGGAGCAGCAGAATGAAGGAGAATTAATGTTTGTGTCCATTGTGACTTTTGTCTGTGAGCCCCCCTCTCGGTCGTTTGAAGTGGAGTAACAACAGCTGCCTAAAGATGTCCGTGCAGGGACCGTGGGGCTCACACAGTTCCCTGCTGGGATTCCCACTTCCGAAGATGGCTGTGTGAGCAAATCGTTCGTCCGATAAGCTCTTTTCAAGTCCTGTTTATGTGCTTGGCTTTGGGAAGAAATCTCCAGATAAATGCTGTGTTTTCTCTAATACACCAGAGCAAAAAAAAAAAAAAAAATCAATGGGAGGGGATGATTCCGCCTCTTTCCCAACACATACTTCTGATGTGTTTCTTCTGCCATCACATAAAAATTTTTTTTTTTTTAATGAAAAAAAAATCCAGTCCTGGAGTCCATGTCTCATCTCAAACATTGCAAGAAAGTGCCAGGGTCACCTTTAGGAAAAACAACAACAAAACAAAAACACCCCTCCCACACCTGGGGCCCAAGAGGAAGTCTTTCTTTCTCTACACTTACTTCTCAGGGCAGGTTATTCCATGGGTTCATCACCTGGCTGAATTAGGGAGCTGTGTGGCACACCCAGGAGCAGGTGGGAGGCAACAAGTGGCTTCTCCTTTGTAGCTGAGGCCTTGGAGAAGCGTCACAGGGAGGCCAAGATGGTGGCCTGCTGAGGCCAGGAAGGAAAGCTGCTCCAGGGCCTGGAGAGCCTTTCCACTCACCTTTCCTTTGGCTCGCTCTGGCTGAGTGAGTGAAGAAGATGTTAGACAAGGAGAAACCCCAGAGGTTGGGATTGACTTTCCCCTTTGTTTGGCCTGTATTGTATTGGAGGAGGTGTTTAAATCTTGTTCACACCTGTCCAGGCTGAAGGCTGGCTTTAAGAGCAGTTTGTAACAAGACTTCTGTTGTTGTTGCCCAAAAGGGTTTCTAGCTCACAACAGAGGAACTTTATTGTAGCAACTTGTTAATGTTCAATTAGGCAAATTCTGGGTGCCCTGGAGCAGTGGAAGGGCGTGCAGTCTTTCTCTTGGAGGCCTACTGCCCTTGTTCCCAGGGAACGAGGGGGACAGGCAAAGCCTTGTCCCTGGGCTCCTGGGGTGGGGATGGAGGTGGAGGAGGGGCAGTTGCTGGAGTTTTGGCTCAGGCTGAGAGAGAGGCAAGGATGGAAGGAGCTGCTCTCTGAGGCTTGTAGCAGTCACCCCGTCTGTTGGCACTTGTTGGCACTACCCACCCTTGGGTGTGGCAGAGCTTGTGCCTGATGCATGGTTTGCCTGTGGGTTGGGAGGAGGGAGGGACAGCCAGCCTGGTGTGTGGTAGTTTCAGCATCTGTGGCTCTAGGCTGGGGAACCCTGTCATCTTCAGGAATCCGGGTATGTTCTCTGCTTTCCTCCTGGCACCATTGTCTTGAATGAGCGTCCAGCTCTTTGATGGGCGGGCAGCGTTTTCCACCGCCCACTGGACTGAGAGGCCTTGATACCATGGCAGGGTAAAAGCAGGAAGCGCTTTGCTCTGAATAGCTGGCCTGACTTGGAGGTACTTGACAGCTTGCCTTTTCTTGGTAGTAAAAAAGAAAAAGGAGGGAATTTGAAACTGCAGGTCTGCTAGAGAGTCTCAGAAGGTCCTTGTCCAACCTTTCCTCCCCAGGCCCACTGACAGCCTGTCTTTCCAGGAGGTGGTCGTGGGTATTCTCTCCTCCTACCTCTAGGAAGCCATGGTGCTGGCAAGGCCTCTTTGTAAAATATTACCCCTGTGGCAGCCTTGCTCCTCGGTGTTGAGCGATGAGGAGGGCGAGGCACCCGGCAGTGTATTAAACACTAGTTGAGCTCAGGAGGGGCACTATATCACAGGAGAGAGATAAGCAAAGTTCTCTGATAGTGGATCAATAAAGGTTAGTGACATCATATCTCAAAGTGAGGGAACCTGCTTTCTGCACAGCCATTTATCAGATCTAGCCTGGATGGGCATTAACCTGTTTCTAGCCTGATTTCTGCTTACTGAACCACAAACCTAAATTTCTTTTTGGGTGGGGAGCAGGTGGAGAAGGAGGGATGGTGTCACCCCTCCCTCCCTCCCAACACTGTGTTTAAGGACTCTTCCTGTACAAGTTATGAAAGTGCCTTCTGCAGTTAGCATATTAAACCAGCTACCACTGGCTGGGGCATGCATCATGTGTTTATGGAAAATTTCTTTACTTTGAAATTTGTGCAAAAAATTCCCATAAAAAGGCAGTGCTTCTGCTGAAGCCTCAGCGCTGTGCCCGCTGTTGTGGGTGTGCAGAAGGATGGATACTTGGGGCCCTGTGTTTTCATGTTTGAGAATCAAGCAGTTTGTATTGATTAAAAAACTAAAATTATATAAGCTTGAGAATAATCGGGCTTTACTTTTTGAGGCTTTGTGGTGTTTTCAACATTTTGAAGTCTGGAATTGGCAAAGTGTAACCAGTATGTCACATCTGGCCCTGTTTTCTTAGGGCCTGTGAACTAAGAGTGATTTTACTTTTTGGTTTTTCAAGGTAGGGTCTCACTCTAACCCAGGCTGACCTGGAATTTACTCTGTAGTCTCAGGGTGGCCTTGAACTCAAGGTCATCCTCTTACCTCTGCCTCCCCAGTGCTGGCATTAAAGGCGTGACACCATACCCAGCAATTTTTATATTCTTAAGTGTAAGTGGGAAATCAAATGAAGAATATCTTATGATAAATGAAAATATGCAGAGGTCGTATTTGTGCCCATAAATATTTACCAGCACACAGCCATGATGGCCATTTATCTGCCTTCACATTGCAGTGTGGCAAAGTTCAGCAGATGCGGTGAGAAGGCATGACCCACTAGCCTAAAATAGATTCCAGGGCAGAAAACCTTGTTGACCCCTGGTCTGGCATTAATCTCAAATCTGCTGCTGACTAGCTCTGTGATCTTGGGTAAGTCACTTTATCGTCTGTCTGTCTGTCTGTCTGTCTGTCTCTCTCTCTCTCTCTCTATCTATCTATCTATCTATCTATCTATCTATCTATCTATCTATCTATCTATTTATCTATCTATCTACCTACCTACCTACCTACCTACCTACCTACCTACCTACCTACCTACCTACCTACCTACCTACCTATAGATCTATCCATCTATCTAATCTATTCAATATATCCCAGGCTTGCTTAGAACTTTAGATCCTCCTGTCTCTGTTTCCCAAGTGCTATGGTTACAGGCAGATGCCACCATGCCCAGCCACAACTTCTCCTTTACCCCTGTTTCATTGCTCTCTTTAATAAAATCTTGTCCACTGCCTATTTGAAAGTGTTCTGAAAGCCATGTGAAAATGGGTGAGAAATGGTTTGGACAAACAGCTTGTGTTTGCAAGGTGCCTCATGTTAAGTTAGCAGACTGCGCTTTGAAAACCCATTTGAGTCTCTGGGGTGTGGGGATATTCTGCATGGAACATCATAGCCCCTGATGTGAAAGTATGAACCTTGTGGAGGGAAGTT
Source organism: Zapus hudsonius (assembly GCA_004024765.1). NCBI lineage: Eukaryota > Metazoa > Chordata > Mammalia > Rodentia > Dipodidae > Zapus > Zapus hudsonius. Next base: position 92,848 of record PVHP010000257.1, read on the forward strand.
ACATAACTAAGCTGAGTTGTGTGAAGTTTGAGTTTCTTTGTTTCCCTGAAAACTTGAAGGCATGCATCTTCCCAGAGCAGACATCTTTCGCCTTTGCAAGGGAACATCAATTTTTCTCAGCGACTGCTGAGATTTTTATCCTTAAAGAGTTGAATCACTTTTCTTTCCTTCCTACCAGTGATTTATAGGTGAAGAGAACAGGCCTTTTCCTGTAGGTCTCTGACTGTTTATCTTTTTTGGTTGGGCCCTGACAATCTGCTGGCTGGGATGTTCCCTTTGGCCGGGGCATTTGGGGGCCAGGTGCCAGTTGCATACACAGGCCAGGGGTGGTTGGTTGGGGGAGGGGTGAAGTCAGAGATTCCAGCCCAAAGCTAATGGGCTGATGTCCAAGTGGAAAGTGTATTTTCATTGAGGAAGTGTAGGTATTAGAGGAGGCTGGATTACTGTGTGATTGTGCTGTCAATACTGCCGTATTGAGTCCGTGAGAGCCTGCACAATGCGGGGAAACACTTAACTCACTGCTGCTGCTTATTGAGAAGCCAATAGCAATTTACTTGCTGACACTTGACATCAAATCCATTCCCCGAGGTGGAGCTCTTGCAAACCACCATGGTGCGCCCTCCCCTGCCCAGGCCCCTCTCCTACCTTGAGGGTCTGCCCCCATAAATGTGTCCATCCGTCCGTCCATCCCTCTCATCAGTTGGGGAGGACACCGGGTGGGGTGGCTGTTTCATGTTTATAGCTGACATCTTCTCCTCCTAATCGCTCTGGGACTCGTGTTCTTTCAACAAGTGTTGAATGACCTTCTCTTGGTTCCTCCCTGGGGCGTGTGTGTTCTCTCTACATGTGGGAACTTTCTCCTCTTCTCTCCATAAAACAGTTGCTTCCTTAAAATGGATACATGAGGAAATCATATGTGGGAGCAACTGAGGACAGCCTCCCTTCAGGAGATGGGTGGGCCTCTGAGGGAGCAGTCAAGGCTACAAGGGTATTTGAGGGAGTGAAGAACTTCCTGTGGCACCTGCATTCAAGATGCAGCAGACATATGACCCCCCCCCCAGAAGAGCTGGGATCAGGCGCCGTCAAATCCCCTGGTCCTGTAACTGTTCTGTAGAATCGGCTGGCAGTGTCTACTCCTCCGATGCCTAGTGTTTTTATATGCCCATGTGGTTTAGTTGCCTTCAGACCCTGGAGTCTTTGAATAACCAGCTTAAAAATCAGGAGAACCCATTTCTGGTACATTAACACGGCATGGTTTGGGAATTACCTGCTGAAAGCTCCCACTGACTCCTCTCACTTATTTAGTTTTATGTGTTCTTCATGCCCAGGGCCCAGTCTCCTAAGGGCTCCTGTGTTCCCTCAGTTCGTTTGCAAACTAGATGAAGATGGGGAAAGGAAGAGTTCATCTTCAGTGGTCAGAGTTGTGTAACCTCAGTGGCATTTGCGCTCCAGTCTAGAAGTTTCTCCTCAGTTGGGAGATTGGCCAGCCTCTTTCCTTCATTGTCTTTTCCCTTCCTCCAGCTCTTTGCACTCACCTGCCCGTTTCCTTTGCCAAGACTTCACTTATTTCCTTCCTACCAAGGAAAGCCAAGCTGTGTGGAAGTGAGATTATGGACATCAGTTCTGTGGGTCTTAACCTTTTCCTAGTGACCTTGATTGGACCCTGGGTTAGAGAAAACCTCTTTAACTTAGTGCCATGATGGAGCTGTCCCTTCATTCTGGTGGTGTCCATGCTTTGTTCACAGGACATCTTTCTCTGTGAAGAATGCACGCAAAGGATGATGCTGTACCAAGTTTACAGAAGGGGCAGTAGAAGTGAGCTTGCCCATGTGTGGAAGTGTGATTCAGAGCTCTCTTGCTTTCTGTCATGGTCTCTTGTAGATGGCGCCACATCACCTGTGACCAGCCTCATGTGTGTTGCCGTAGTATTCGTTCCTTATGGCTCAAGAATTGGCATGGGTGGTGACAGGATGACATAAAGTGTACCTAGTGGGTCATGACCTGAGTTCTAGCAGGTTTCAGAATGCTCACACTAACCCTCTCATGAGACCTGGTTTTCTGTAAAACAAAGGGAGCCGCATGAAGGATGTGCTTTGGGGTTCTTCCAGCTCCCAGGTCTGTAATAGGCACAGATAACTGCTCCCCCCCCCCAAGCGTGTTTGGAGCAGTGGGAATTTGTACAAACAGAAAATGGTGACTCTGTCCCAATTCTGGTAATGACCACAGTGTTCCAGTTTGGAATGGATGGCCCAGGAAGGTCCACCCTGGTATCCAGGCTAATTTCTGACCAGTATAATGCGGTGGAAGCTTTGGCATTGTCCAGGGTGGATTTAGGTTCATGTAGGCATGGGCTCTTACACATTTTTGAACCGAGTATGGGCAGCCTGTATTCATTTTTGTCTCAAAGGGCCTGGTGCTTTGGCACTGTAGCTTACAGCCTTCTGCATTAGCAGAATCTGAGGACATAGCTTTTATTCATAATTTCTGGGGTTCTGGTTTCTTTCCCCTCATCATCTTCACTCTTATAGGCCTACTCTATGCTTCAGGATCCTATTGGATCTTTCTTTTCCTGTCTCTTCCCATCACCAGGCAGCCTTTGAGACAAACATTGTGAGGGCAGGGCCTCTAGGCAGAACTTGGCCTGCAGATGTGTTTTGTTTCTAAGGTTAGCTTGCATAAGATCAGTATCTGGATTCAAATCTTCTCTTGAAAAAAATGAGAAGACTTGGTCATTTTTGAGTAGCAAAAGTCTACTGTGGAGATAGCTCAGCTGGTAAAGTGCTTGCCTTGCAAACATGAGGTCCTGAGTTCAGTCCTTAGAACTCACATAAAAATATTGGGTGTGGGGTGCTTGCTTACCTGTTATCCTGGTGCTGGGGAGGCAGAGACAGGCATATTCCTGGGGCTCTGACTTCACTGATGAGCCCCAGGCCAATGGCAGATCATATATTACGAAAGGCGTACAATGTTCTCAAGGAAGGACCACTCAGGTTGTGCTCTGGCCTTGACAAGCATATTAACACACACACACACACACACACACACCCCATACATGCCCCTGCATATACATATAGGCGCAAATAAAAGTTGGATAGGGGCTAGGAAGATGGCTTTGCTTGCAAAGCCTGCCTGCGTTCAAGTCCCCAGCATCCACCTAAAACTGGTTGCAGGTGGTCCTCTGGCCTCCATGTCATGCAAATGTCTTAAACACACACATACACAAATAAATAAATATTAAAAAAATTAAAGTTGGGTAGAGCAGAACAGTGATTTACCCCACTTGGCAGGTACATATGTATATGCGTGTGTGTAAAATAAGCATTAAGATATTTTGTTTTGAGAAAGTCTTGAGCCTCCTGCTTCAGCCTAGTACTGTGATTATAGGTATGTAGGACCATGCCCTGCTGGACATGTGCTTTATAGATTGCTTGGGTCCCCTTCCTTCCCTGTAACCTTCACAATTCTGCCCTTCTGTTGCCCTGCCGCCTTGATTCCTGGCTATTACTAGCTGGCCCGTGATCTTTGATATAAGAGCCTCTAAGGGGCCAGGCACTGTTCTAGGTGCTGGTGGGACCGCACTGGAGGACAAAAGGAAAACTCTCACATTTATGAAGCACATATATATGTTGTGGATGTATTTTAAATGTTTTTTAATGTTTTTTTTTTTTTTTTTTGAGGTAGGGTCTCACTCTTGCCCAGGCTAATCTGGAGCCTTACTCTGTAGTTCCAGGCTGGCCTCAAACTTATAGCAATCTTTCTAACTCAGCCTCCTGAATGCTGGGATTAAAGGTTTTAAATGATTTTTAAGGACTCTGAAGAAAGGATATAGAATATGGATTTACAGGTTAAGTGTGTGTGTGGGGGCATTGAGGCCTTCTGAGCAGGTAACATTTGAGAGGTTGGCAGGAATAAGTGATGCAGAAAATTCTGGACAGAGGAAAGACTCCTTCCTGGGCTCAGCCAAGGGGCACATACCTGGGTTGCACAGGCGCAGCAAGGCCTAGGGGCCTTCTGGGTATGTGGTAGGGAAGACCTCAGAGGCCAGTGTGAAGACTTCTCCCATGTTCTGCATCAATTGGATGCTGTCTGGGATCCATCCTCAGGTGTGACCGACTTGTGCTCTGGTAGCCATGCTGAGGTAAGAGAGTTAGGTGACCACAAAGAGACAGGAGCTAGGGGGCTTGGGCCAGGGTGGTTGCAGTGCTCAGGCAAGAAGTAAATTCATTTCCCGAGGCTGCTGTATCTAGCACAGTGTCACAACCCCGAGGGGGTAAAGTAGCAGGACTCTGTCCTTATAACTGATCTGGAGGTGAGGAGTCTGAGATCCAGATGTCAGCAGAGCATGCACCCTCTGCGTGGTCCCAATAAGGGTCCTTCCTTGCCCCTTCCTACCTCTTGGCATTCCTGGGCTGTGTCATTCTGTTCTCTGTCTCCATCTTCAAAAAGCCTTCTTGGCTTATCTCTCTGTGTTACCCACCTTCTTTCTTCCCCTCCCCCCTACTCTTCTTCCTGCTTTTCCTGAGCTAGGTTCTGGTCATGTAGCCCAGTCTCACCTTGAATTTGAGATTCTCCTGCCTCAGCCTCTTGACCTGGGAATACAGGTGTGGATCAGTACCCCTGGCTGTCTTAGTCCCTCCCTGTGAAGGGCACAGTCATTGGTTTAGGGCCACTGTAATGCAGTGTGAGTGCCTATGGCTTTAACACCTATTTCCAAATATGGTCACATTTTGAGGCCCTGGGTAGAGAGAAATTTTTTGGGGTGGGGTGGGGAATGGTGGCATTTTTCAACCTGCTGTAGGTTATCATTCTCTGGATATTGCTTGAAGAAGTTGTGGGGTAGAAGGGAACCAGGGTCAAGGGTGACTAGGATTTTTGGCTTGAGTGGCTGGAATGATGGGGTCCCAGTGAATTAGCTGGGCTGGCCATAGGGGCTCTTGTTCTTGACTGTACCTTTCCTCACTGTGCTCACCCCTCTCTGTATTTCCCCTTAGGTGCTACTGCACATGCTCTCGCTAGGTCTCCAAGTTACTACTCAGACACTTAACTGTTTAATTCCTTGTACCAGGAAAAGGTGTCAAGTGGTCTGAGGAAAACGGGAAAGTAATTTAAGAAGCTTCATTTTTCAAAATTCTTGAGCCCGTGTCCTTTCAACTAATCCTTGCAGTTGCTCTGTAGGGCAAGCAGGGTGGGAACATGACTCTGAGGAAAACTCCGAGGTGAAGTGCTCATATTTGAATTTGAACCCACTTTGGGCAGAGAGGGTGTCAGAGTGGGAGGAAGTGGGTTGTAGAGAGATACTCTGATCTATCACATTCACTTGATTTTTGCTAGATATGAGTAGGAGAGACAAAAAAGGACCAATGGTCATGCCTGTAGCTCCTTGACCCTACCTACCCTTGAACCAACAGATACTTGAATGGGAAATTTCAGGAAGATGTAGAGGTATTTAATTCTTGAGGAGAACTCAACATTGGCGGTCTGAACTGATCTGCATCATTTGATTTCAATTTTGATAACTTTATTGCCAAGTCAATGTTGACAAGCTCTGCCCTAGCCAATCCCACAGGTCTGCTGGGATTGCCCCAGAGTCACATATTTCCCATTTCTATGTATTTCAACAGTTTTCCTTCCCAAGTAAAGCCATTCTTGTTCTTACATTCTAGTTCATGCTGGGAGATAGTTCCCCTCCGCCCCCCAATTCAAGATGGAGACCATTTATTTCAAAACTTCTTGTAAGCAATCAGAGCTACCTCTTTATTCGCAGGTAGAATGTGAGCCACATTTGCCCTAATTATGGTGTTCTTGGGCAGTCCCCTGCGGTGCTTTGAAATTTGATTGTAATCGCTAAGGGAAATTTCTGTAAGAAATAACATTTTTGTATGTGATTTGTTATATGTATTCAACAAAAAGTTTGAATCAAATGTTCTGGTGCTTCTGTAGTTATTAGCACAGGACAATTGATGCTTCTTATTCTAGTGATGGTGGTCTTCCCTCATTCCCAGTCAGTCAGTCCTGTCTGTCTGTCTGTCTGCCTGTCTGCTCTCCCCCCCCCCACCAAGAATGTGAGGATCTGTGTAAGAAGTCACAGGGTAGAGTGGATTTTGTCTTTCAGCAGTGATAAGAATGGTGATAGTCCATTCCCATGGAATGCTTCTACAACCCTTTGAGAGGTTAAAGGTCTTAGTCCCATTCCCAGGCAGAGTGGAACGTTTTTTTTCCCCCCCAAAATAAGTGATTATGCCCTGCCAGGAATGTCAAACAGCTCTCTCATTTTTCTTACCCATGGGCTAAGCAAATAAACTGACCCAGTTGTGGGTAGATGGAAGAAGATATCTGAAAAAGCCATAGTCAAAAGGGAATGGGGGTGGATAAGCCCCAAGGGCCTTACAGGAGACCAGGGAAGGGAGACCAGAGAAATCTCTCTAGGAACTGGCTTTGAGTTTTGGATGGAGAAGTTTCTTCCTGTGTAATGATGACTCACTGTCTCTGGGTTCATGCCCTTTAGAACAGGAAGGGCTATGCAGGGAAGAACGCTCATCTGAAGGTGCATATGAAATCAGTGGGCCCCCAGTAATCAGGGCAGGTATAAACAAGCAGAGGGCTGCCCCGGCAGCATGGTGGGGGTGGGGAGGGGCTGAGCACTGTCTCCCATACTCTCCTTTTTCCTGCTAGTGGAGAAGTGCGCTTGCTCAGAGGAGGTGTGTGGAGTAGCCTGTCATTCTCGCGGTCCTCTTGCATGCAGGCACAGTTGAACCCATGAACCCTCATTCGTAGGCACACTGATGTGCGAAGATCTAGAGTTCCCTCTGGGCTTCGTGCTGCCCTCAAGGGCCTGGTCCTGTGACTGACATGGGAGTGAGGCACATGCTCACTGGCTTTCTGCTGCTTCCTGATATGAGCAGGCCGTCCTTGCCTTGCCTCCTAGGGCTAGCTCTGTGAGACACAAGTAGCTTTGATCAAGACTCTTGACTCGGGGCAGGATGAACGCATCCATGGCCTCAAGGACCCCTGGAAGGATGTGGCTAAGGAAACAGGATGAGAGTGTGAGAGAATGGGTGCCAGGCCTCTGAGGCATGCCTGCAGAGCGAGGTCAAAATCTACGTAGCTGGGCACTTAAGCAGCAGTACTGGGTGGCGAGCAAAGCTACTGGGTTGTTTTTGGGGTGGCTCGAAGGGAGGGTAGTCTTTGAAGGAGAACTGTAGCTCTCAGAATACAGTCATGGCAGGCAAGCACCTGGGAGATTGTTGGGCCACCCACTTCAGTAACAGTGATGGGAGGCCACCTTCAGTCTTTAGGAAAAACAGCTCAGCTCCCAAGTCAAGCATGGGGTTGATTTAGTGCTGAATTTGCCCCACATGCTAATTAAAGAAAATTAGGCATTTTTCTGAATGAATTCAAGCCATTCATTGCCTAGTATTGCTTAAATTATTATTTAAAAATAATAATACTGTTTAAAAAATAATATTAAACCATAACATAAATGCCTCCTTCATCAAAACAAAAATAAAAGCAAAACTAAAAATCTTAGAATTGTAAGGTGAAAATGGTGATGCACACCTATGATCCCAGCACTTGGGAGGTAAAGACAAGAAGATCAGAATTTCAAGTTCAAAGCCAGTCTGGGCTTATATGAGACCCTGTCTCAAAACAAAAATAAAAGAACACCCCAAAGAAACAAAAACTCAGAATTTTTCAGATAAAATGATCAACTCAGAAGAGAGGAAAGTATGAGTGGGGCTGGAGGGGGAGCTAGAGCATGGGGGGAGGGGACAGGCAGTGGGTTCTCCCAGCCTTTGGTTTCCAGGCAGACTGTCACAAGTGTTGTCATTCCAATGTTGGAATGCATGGAGAGAGCTCCCTGGACGGGCTCTGGCAGAGGAGTAGGGAGCTAGAAGCGCTCTCTCTGAGGGGTAGTGCTGTTTAGAGAAGTCAGTGGTAGGTTGTGCTAAGGATCAGAAGGTTACAGGTCAGGGGGACGAGTGAAGACATCATTTAGTCACATAGACAACCGACAGCATGGTGGGGAGCCCAGGGGAGGTGCAGTAGAGAACGATGTTGGCAAGGCTTTCGTGGCTTGGCTGGGGGCACCTTGGGATGGGGGACAGGAAAAACAAAACTTGGAGTATGTTCAGATATCCTTTCAAGTATTCCTCCTCCTCCAGCCAACAGGATATTTTTTGGGACATCTTCCCATACCTGCCTCTCTGAACCAAAACCAAAACAGGACCCCCTTCCCCATCATCCAAATGTATAATAGTAACCAAATCACAGTTTGTGATCTCATACTAGTCACTCCCTTCCTGGCCTTTGGCGTCCCCATGTTTAAAGGTCCATTCAGGCATAAGGATTCTAGGGGTCTACACCTTAACTTGGTAAGGCCCCAGGTGTGTTCACAGTGCAGTGTGGGGAGAGGGGTTGTACCGCTTTTCTCTCACCAGGGCATGATTCCACATCCTTGGGAAGCACAGAGAACATTCTCTGCTCACACAGAGATTACAGAGTGGCTGGCTGTCAATGGACATTTGTACCAAGGAGGAGGACATTATTGAAGTTGACTCTGGTGTAAGGGATTTAAAAGAAGGCCATACATTAGTCATAAGGTACGAAGCAAGGGGTAAAGAAACACTGGAGTAGTGTAAACTGCATCAGGACAAGCTAGACACCAAGCTTACTAAAACCCACCCTCTCTTGGACTCTGAATATCCACAGTCATCTTTCCCAAGCAGGAGGCTAAACAAGAACTCTTTGTGGTTAATTAATTAGCTGTTGATTTTCAAGTTTATAAAAATATTTTTACTTACTATTTATTTGCAAGGAGAGAGACAGAGACAGGAAGAAAAAGGTATGCTAGGACCTCCTACCATTACAATCAAATTCCAGATGTGTACACCATTCTGTGCAGCTGACTTTATGTGGGCACTGGGGAATTGAACCTAGGATATCAGGCTTGCAGTACCCTTAACCACTGAGCCTTCTCTTCAGCCCATGATTAATTTTTTAAACTACCTTATCTTGCCTAAGGTAACATCTTATACAAGTCACTAAACTTGACTGTTTAAATTCTATTGAGTAATCTTATTTCTCCCATCTCTAAAAGCCATAACATCACACTTGATATGTTAATTGTGTATGTAATAGTTCTTGTTAATTGTTAACATAGAGACTGGGAAAGTGTCAACGATGGGTACAATCAGGACTATGGGTTTGGGGAGAAGGTCAAGTGGATGTGGTCTGTGATCGAAAAAAAGTTGAGTATCCTGGAGTAGGAATGAGGTCTTGGTGAGATCATCCTTTACATAAAATGAGAAAATAGTCTGTAGGAAGAAGCAGTCAGTTCCTCTGCAGCAGAGCAGTTTCTGTCTCATCTTCATGGCTGTCCTTAAGACATGCCTCCATTTGGTTAAGAGTTCTTGTATCTGTGGGCTCTGTAAAATTCAGTCCTGGAAAGCTGGCTCCTCTGGAGGTGTTGGGCAATTGGGGCCGGCCAGCAGCCAGCTTCTGATGTGGTTGGCTGCCTGGCTCACACCTCTCAGGTGCTGGGAGGTGGTGAGATCCAATGGCCCCAGGCTACCATGGAGGTGGGCAGGATGCCACTGCCTTCCAGAGCCACCTCCTCTCTTTGTCTTCAGGAGCCCAATGGGCATAGGCCTGGTTTTCCAGTTCTTCAGACTGGCTGCCAGGCTACAGGCCAGTCCACATGAGGGATGTATTGGGCAAGGCTAGCTTAGCCTGGTTTCTTCTGCCCACTTGGTAAGAGGAACTATGGTTCTAGGAATTCTTCCTGATACATTCTTAACTCAGAGTCTCCTATTAAACCCAATCAAAATGAAGTATACATATCTTCTTTGTGTAGTGACTGACTTGTGATGTATTTGTGAAGCCCAAATGCAGTAGGCTAGTGTGGGTGTTTTTTCTTATAGGATACTAAGTAAGATCCCCCATTGAGCACCACTCGAAGTCTGATTATGGCTTCTTGTCTTTGATTGTAATTTTTACTGCTGGGGGAAAAAGAGGATTCAGTTGGCCTTTAGGATCTAGATAGGACAGGAATGGGTTGAGTGGGTTGAGTCATGCTGAAATTCAGGGACATTCCTATTTCTTTTTTTTCGAGGTAGGGTCTCGCTCTAGTCCAGGCTGACCTGGAATTCACTATGTAGTCTCAGGGTGGCCTTGAACTCACGGCAATCCTCCTATCTCTGCCTCCAGTGCTGGGATTAAAGGAGTGCACCTCCATGCCCGGCGACATTCCTATTTCTGTGTGTTCTTTGTGTAGTCCCCTTGTCTTTAGAAGGGGTGTCTTCTTTGTTGATGCTGTAATAAATTACCATAAACTTAAAGCAACACATGTTATCTTACCTTTGGAGGCACAAAAGCCCAAAATCAGTTTTATTTGGACTGAAGTCAATGTGATGGCAAGGCTGGATCCTTCTCAGGTTTTAGGAGGCATCCATTTTTGCATTTTCTGAATTCTAAGGGGTCACTCATGTTCTTTGTTGGATGTCCCTTTCCTTGCTTCTCTCTCTGCTTCATTCTGTCATCACATCTCATGTCCATTCTGCCTTCTCCTTTGTCCCTGTTTTAAGGACTGTGATTACAGCTGGCCTATCTTTATAATGCAGGGTAACATCCCCTATCTCAAGATCCTTAACTCTCTCTCATCTTTGAATTCCTTCTGCCATACAAAGTAGTACATTAGAGATTCCAGATACCATGATCTGGGCATGTTGGAGGGCTGGTATTCAGCCCCCACAAAGACCTGGAGTTGGATGGCTTGGAGGATAGAGGTTAAATCAATGCAGTCCTACCAGTCCCAGCAAAGAATATTTCCTTAGAAATGGGGGAGGAGACTTGGATAGAAACTTTAATAGCCCTTCCTCTTCCAAGTTATGTGACATGGTTTGTCGAATTGTATTGTGATGAGGCCCTAAGATTAGAAGAGAGGACTCATACAGGATCCCCACCAAGCTCCTTGGAGGAAGAGTCTAGGCATTGTAGGAGGAAGCAGAGGTTCAAGGGAACTGTGGACACAGTGTGGTAAAGGTCACTTCAAGGACGTTCAGGCAGGGTGGCAGCTTCCTCTCTGTATAGTCTTTTGGCCTGGGGACAGTGCTTGCATGTGAGTGGCAGATCTGTGGCATGTTGTCAGAAATGGTGGCCAGGTGGCATGCTCAAGGTTGACATTTCTAGAGAAGCAAGGAGTCCTGAGGGCTGTGGATTCCTTGTTGGAAGTATTTAATACTAAAAGTGATCATGCCTTGGCCAGACTCTTGATAGCATTTGTTTCAGTTGTAATGGAATCACCATTTTTGGGTTAGAAACAACATTTTGGAGCACTGTGTTAGGTTCTAGATAAGAATGATCCTGTCCCCCTTTGGAAGCTGGGAGTGAGTTGTCATTCATTCTTCCTTTTAGGTCCAGTTGCCAGAATTAAGAAGTAGCTTCAGTAGAATTCCAAGGAGGACTTAGAGGATGAAGGGCAGTTGTTGGCATCGCATATGGCCACCAGTGGGCATCAGCCATGGGCTGGGTGTCCCCATCACAGGGCAAGGCTGAGCTGAGGTGTAACACAGGCACACCATGAAGATGAATGGGAATTTGAAGGTTCTCTGCCTACCATTAGTTATACCCATTCTTGCTTTGGTATTAAGGAACCAAGATCAAGTTCCCTGTCAAGGATGAGCCAAGATCAGCTTTTTAGATGCCTCTGGTTTTAAGTGGTCCTGACATTTGACTGTAACATGTAGCATACATGTGCTTCTGTTCTTGATGAGATAATAGTATGCAGAGATATTATTGCAGGAGTTCTGGAAGATGCTTCCTCTTTGGGCTTGGGAAGCAGTATTCAGACTTGATAAGAACTTAACCTGGTAACCCAGAATGTATGTGAAATACTCAGATAGCACCCCCTTCCAAAAAAAAAAAAAAAGGGTGTCCCATCAAAATGAGATTAGGAAAAGCATTTTAATTTAACAAGTATTTATTATCTTAGCATTTTTTTTTGGGGGGGGAAAGGAGTTAGTTTAAATCTTAGAAATCCTCCTAGGGACTTAGGATATTCCCACATCAAGTGCCAGCCAGAGTGGGACTTGGTTGAGTGGCTTCTTATTTGCGTGGAGCTGGTGGGCCAGACTGTCTGGCCACGGAGGGTGTCCTTTCCAAAGACAGTCTGGAGACTTCTGGCTGCCAGCTCAGTCCTTTTATGAGGTGCCTAGAGTCAGCTCCCCAGAGAGGAGGAAACTGAGATGAGGTCACCTGGCCCTGCAGGTCAGCAGGGGAGGTTCTGCCCTGGAGCTGTGTGCCCAGTACTCTGATAATACTGCATTTTCACTTTAATGCATCTGAAATGTGAACTGTACTATTAATTACCACAGGACAAAAAGGGATTAGAGCAGCTGGTCCACTCTCCCCTCTGCACTTTTACACTTCCCCTTTGCTAGGGAATGGCCAAAAGGGCAGTTGGTTTTCCTGTCGTCATTCTGTCTTTTGTTTTAGCTCCAGTGGCTGCTGAATTCAGCCCATGGGCTGAACCGTCAGAGGATGTGAATGGGTCCTGGGCAGTGCCTCAAGCTTCATTTGGCACTTTCTAGTTTCTTTTCCAGAGTTCTGTGTTCTCTGCCAGGCTCTATGGTGTCTGCTGGGTGGCTCTGTCCCTAGCAGGGAGAGTTGCTGTGCCCTGTGGCCTCTGATCTGTCAAGGGCCTTGGGAACTGCTAGCTTCCTCTGCCTGGGGCAGGAGGAGGGGGGTGAGGAATGACTTCATGGTGTGTTCAGCTGTGAATGGCTGCCCATGGCTGTTGGGTGCCTTTAAGACTTTCTTCTGTGGCCAACAAGTACAAAAGAAAGGCCCTGACTTGGCTGTCTGTCCCTCCCAGGCCTGGTAAGGGTGGAGATGTTGGTAGCCTGTGATGAGGTAATGCCCTTGTATTTTTGAGATGCTTGAAGTCCCTAAGCCTTGCTCCTGCTACCTTATCTTTGCATAAAACATTATAGATTTTAAGTAATATATGATTACATTTTCTATTTTTCCCATATTCAGGCTAGTGTACTCATTTTTCATCCATATGGAATGAATTTTTTTTAAATAGATGAGGCATTAAATAACCACATCTCACTAATAATGCTCCCAAGAGTACATAACTTGGTAGTGTTTGCAATTATGTACAATGTAATCTGTTGTGTGCAGGCGTGTGGATTTCTGTTTACTGGCATCCTTCATTATAGAGTAACATAATATACAGAATTTCCCAGTTGTAGAAATTAGAAAGTAGGAAACAGATTTCTTCAGCATAAATTGGAAAACTGATTTATGGAGTTTATTTTTTCTCCTTTTCTTTTTTAATCTTGAAAATCACAAAGTTTGTGGGAAAGAGGAGATTTAATGTGGCATAATGCTTCTAATCACAAATTAATTCAATTAATTTAGGATTCTAGTTCACTTTCAGTAATATGGAGAAGTCTGCAACCCACGAGATGCACAAGGTAACGTTTGTGAAAGTGGGGAGGCTGAGTGAGGACCTAGGGAATCTGGGAAGTGGCCCTTGTCTCTGCTACATGTCTTAAAATGCAGCTTTCCAAATGGCAGCCTGGCTGAAACCTACCTCATTACACATAAAAGTCCACTCCTTTCCTCCAAGACTTTAATTCTTCTTGGAAATTCTAGAATTAGAGATCTTTTTTTCCCCCTCTAGTCTCTTCTTAAGCCACAGACGTAAGTATCTTGGGGCCAAGTCTTGCTCAATGAAACTGATCTCTAAATTTCATATAAGAAAGCATGGAAATTGACTCAGTTATAGAAATAGATTGTATGTGTCGGATGGTTTTATTTCATTCATTAAAGGGTTGTTTTTAAAATTAATATGTGCCTGTGATAACATTTTAAGAAGGTACAAAAGGGACTTCCTTTCTGTCCTCTTGCAGGGCTGTGGAGATTCTAAATGACTCAGTTCCCTGTTGTCTGTCCTCAGCTTACCACTTTTATAAGAACATTGCCATCATGGCCCCCACAGCATTAAATGAGTAACCCCCCTTTTTATCACTTTAACATTGACTAATGTTTCCTATTTATTTTTTTCACTGCCACAGTTTCTTCATTTTCTGTCAGAGATATTTTTATCCTCCATAATTTTAGATATGTTAATGAAACTCAGTTAAAAATCAGTGAAAAAAATTCTTTAGAATCACACTTGGATCAAATAGGGAGTAAAATACTATAACGGAGAATTAGCATCTATCAAAAGTCCCTATCTGTAAATGTATTTATTGGTCATTGCCAAAGTTATATTTAGGGGCACATTCGTAGCTTTAAATCTTTTCATTATTATATAAGAGAAAAATGAAAAAAATGAATTAAATGTTCAGTTCAGAGTTGGAAAGACAAATGTCAAAAGACAGCTGGAAAAGAATTAGAAGAAATAAATGATATTAATGTATTTGAAACATTATCAGAAGCATGGACTGAAAAAATTTAAAGCTGTTTACTTCGGGGGGTAAGCAAAAGAAATAGGCCTATCATCTCTAAATAAAAAAAATCATATATCCAAAAACTAGAAGTGGACTGATGTAATGGGAAAAGAGTAACATTATATATTATATTTGAAATAATTATTTTATAGTATAAAATGCAGTAACTTAAAATACAACTATGAGAACCTCAGTGGCATGGCTGTTTTAGGGAAGTGATTCAGATGTCTAAAAATTTAAAGCAGGAACTAAGAAAGAAGCTGAACATTAAAAAAAAAAACTTCCAAAAGGGCCCAGGATGCAATAAATTTAATGAGTAAGTTCTTTTAAACTTTGGTAGACAAAATAACTACTTACCAAGTAAACTTTTCCAGTGCTTAGGAAGAGAGCCATAGCATCCCAGTTGATGTTACAAAGCCATCAGACTTTTGTGAACCAACACCAGCGCAAAACCATAGAAAAACAACAAGAAGGCAGGATGTGGTGGTTGTAATCCCAGCATTGGAGAGAATGAGGCTGGAGATAGTGAGTTTGAGGTCAGCCTAGACTCTTCATAAAAGAAGAAAGAAAAGAATGCTCAGGCATGAGTATAGAAGCAAACATGCTAGATTATAGACACTTATTGAGTTTAGCAGTATTTACATAGAATCATAACCGCATGGGATTTAGGTCAGAAATGAAAGAAGGGCTTAATATTAGAATTTCTTCTCTTGAAGTAATCATTGTAAGTAGCACAAAGGAAAACATAATCTGCATTAGTGAAGGCATTTGGTACTTTTTTAAAAAATACTTATTCCTAGTCTTCCTAAAAAAAATAAATAAAGCTACAAAACGATTGTATTCTCTTGATGAAGAAACCAGTATCCAACAGCTCCAGACTTAACAGCGAGCATGAGAGACAGCATTATGGAATTGGGGAAAAAAAGCAAAGACTTCCCAGGACCCTTGTTTTTTCTTGTCTTATTGAATTGGCCATAGTCTACAAACCAAAGTCAAATAATGGTTAAAAAGAAGCAATGAAAATCATTTGCAGATGTTATTGTCTTCCTAGAACACTCACCATACATTAAATTCAATTAAGGAGTTGAGTTACAAAGGAAAATAAATAAAACAAATTAGCTTCCCCATCAACTGGGAAAAATTGGTTAGAAAATATTGAGAACACACAATGGAATGAAATAAAATAGAAATGTGCCTGGTAAAGGTAACATTTTAAGTAAGTGAAAGGAAATTGATTGACAGCTTACATTTTTTTCAGTACTTATAATTACCAAGTACTGTTAAACATTTTGCATAAATCTCTCATTCAGTCCTCATAAGAAATGGTGCAAAAATAGACATGTTAATACTTCATTTACAGATGAGAAAACAAGTTAAAAAATTTTAAGTGACTTGTCCAGTCCCGAGGCTTGACCACAGAAACCATGGTGCACTATATTATGTGATTGACTGTGTCAGGTTGTATACAGTATAGCATTTTATGTAATTATATAATGTTATAGTTACCTTCTTGTTGCTGGGATAAAGCACCCAACTGAAAGTAAGCTGATGGGAGGAAATGTTTTTATTTTGGCTTATAGTCTCAAGGGGAAGCCACAGATTTTGGGTCAGGTGGACAACAGCACAGGAGAGTAAGCCAGACTAACGCTGGCAATCTAGGAGCTAATAAACCTTAACACACCTCAAGCAAGACTCCATCCACCTCCCAAGTTGCCACCAGCTAGGCAGCAAGCATTTAGAACACATGGGTTTCTGGGGAACACCTAATTCAAGCCACCACCTGCAATAAACTAACAAACAAACCCCCCAACATTTTGCATGGTGGACATTAATAGCAAAATTTAAAGGTAGATGACAAACTGGGAAAAGATGTTTATGGCTCATGTAATTGACAAGCTGTCCTCAATATGTTTGATACATAAAGAGCTCTTAAAGTCAGTGATGGAGAATTATAGTAGAAAATGAACCAGAGCATGAATGGGCAAAACTCCTAGGAAGAACAAATTCAGATTGCCCATTCAGAAGCCAAATGATTAATAATTCATGACTTTAAGTTATTTGATTATTAGCAACTGTTTTTCTTTATACAGCAAATGTCCTGCTCTGGTGAATGGGTAGAAAACTCAGTAGACTTTCTGGAAGGTAGTTTGGCAGTGTGCATTAAAAAGCTGGAATATGATTTTCATTTAATTTGAAGCTTGTCCCACCCTGAATTCCAGATTCTCCTTCCTGTGTTCTATTTTTTTTTCTTCTTTTTTGACCACACCATATATCCCCTAGGGAACTGCTATGTAATTTTTAAATTTATCACCTTTGATTATGTAAGTTTCACTAGGGTGACACTAGACCATGTGTCTTTGAGTAGTTTTTCGCTCTGTTATCTTTAATATTTGAAACAGCTCTGGTGACCCACTTGAAGTTAGAAACTCCATCCAGGTTGTGCAAGAGAAATTTGTAAAGATTTTTTTTTTTTTGTGACAGGCATTTTAATTGTGAAGAATGGAGACAATCTAAATATCTCACAGGGGATTGATTTAAACTGTGGTGCATCCATATGGCAGATTTGTATGTGGCTATTGAAACTCCTGCTTCATGGTTATGAATGTGGGAAAACAGTGATATGGATTAAATGAAAGGAGGCTGTGTGTACCACAGGACCTTCTGTTTAATGAAAGAAAACGTGTCTAAAGACAAGTCAAATGGTATAATACTATAACAGTATTTATTGAGTGGTTTTCTCCAGATAGTAGAAATACAGCCGCTTGGAATATACTGTTTTCTGAACTCTCAGTAGTGAGTAACTATCACTTTGTTGTTGTTGAGATGAGGTCTCCTTCTGTGTAGCCCAGGATGGCCCACACTTGTCTTGTACTCATGACAATCCTCCTACCTGAGCCTCCCAAGTACTGGAATCACAGGCATGAGCCATCACATGCAGCTACTATTACTTTTATGATATGGAAAAATATGTTTGGGAGTTTGTGAGAATGTAGAACCATTTGATTAGCACTGGTTTGTGGTTGTGTCTGGAAGCCTTTTGGAGATGGTTCAATGTTGAGAATTAGTGGGAACCTAATTTAAAAAAAATCAGCAGGAATGCTTCACAGAATGTCCTTAGGCTACTTAGCTTTAATTATTTATGATGTTTACTGTAAGCAGCCCTGGTTATGTGTTTGTAAAACTAAGGGAAGTATTAGTGATATTCAAGCTTGGAGGCCCTCAAGATCTTCTGTTGGTTAGCTCTCTTGGTGGAAATGGTTTCATTGGCCTCCTGATGTGTCCTAGGATTTTAAGTAAAATTAATTCTAGCATGAACTGGATTAGGGGGGTATGCTAGTGTGCAAATGACTGGATGGACCAGATTCTGAACTTAGGGAGACTAGTTGTAGAAGATGCTAAGCTTGGCTTGTTGAAGGGAAGATGCAGGCTGTGGTGGGATTTTCATGGCTGGTAGGTCAGAAGTATGTTCAACCTGTCTGGATGACACCCCTCCTCTGCCCCCCAAATTTGTGCCATAATGGTTGAGGGATCAGGTCCCATCTCTGAATATGGGTCTCAGTGTCTTGGCTTGGGAAAGGAGATTAGATTAGATAGGTTTTCATCTTCTTGAGGCCAGCATTTTGAAGGAATCTGATGTTGGGCTCATGACTAAAATGAAAAAAAATTGTCTCCATGTCATCCGTGAGGATGGAGAAGTCCAATAAAATTTGTGATTTCATAGTTCCTTGGACTAAAATATGAGGAGCATAGCGAGTTCAAGGGTCAGTCTGATCTAAGTGAGAATCTAGTGTTTTCTTTTATAAAAGGGAGGGATGTGCTGGACATGGGGGCATACACCCATAATCCCTGCATCTGACAGGCTGAGGCAAGAGAATTCCAAGTTTGAGATGAGCCATCTGGGCTCCCTAGCAAGACCCTGTCTTTTTTTAAGTACTTTACTTATTTGCAAGGGGGGAGAGAGAGAGAGAGAGAGAGAGAGAGAGAGAGAGAGAGAGAGAGAGAGAGAGAGAGAGAGAGAGAGAGAGAGAGAGAGAGAGAGAAGAGAGAGAGAGAGGGGGGAGAGAGAGAGGAGAGAAAGAGGGGAGAGAGAGAGAGAGAGAGAGAGAGAGAGAGAGAGAGAGAGAGAGAGAGAGAGAAGAGAAAGAGAGAGGGAGGAGAGAGAGAGAAGAGAAAGAGAGGAGAGAGAGAGGGAGAGAGAGAGAGAGAGAAAGAGAGAGAGAGAGAGAGAGAGAGCGCGAGCGAGCACATGGGCGGGCCAGGATCTCTAGCCACTGCAAAAGAACTTCAGAGGCATGCACCATTTGTGCATCAGGCTTTATTTGAGTACTGGGGAACCAAACTCAGCTCATTAGGTTTTGCAGGCAAGTGCCTTAACTGCTGAGCCATCTCTACAGCTCAAGACCCTGTCTTAAAATGAAGGGAATATATTAGTTAATCCTTGCTACATAATAGATTAGTTTTGCATTTTGTGGCTTAAAACAGTTACTGTCCTGCAGCTGAGGAATCAGACCCCTGGGTAAAACTCTGTCCTGCAGTACAGTCA
Source organism: Zapus hudsonius (assembly GCA_004024765.1). NCBI lineage: Eukaryota > Metazoa > Chordata > Mammalia > Rodentia > Dipodidae > Zapus > Zapus hudsonius. The sequence continues at coordinate 111,850 of PVHP010000257.1, forward strand.
AGCTGTCACCCAATGCTGTGGTCTTAGCTGAAGGTTTGTTTGGGAAAGACTAGAGTCTGAGCTCACCCGTGGTTGCTGACAGGTGCAAGACCCTTTACAGACTTTCACCTGGAAGGCCTCTTCTCACTCCTTGGAGGTTACCCTCAGTATTTTTGTCACATCCATCTCTGTATGGAACAGTTCCTGCCATAGCAATTGGCTTCCATTTGGAAGCATGAGAGAAGGTCCAGAAGACAGAAACTGGAACCTCACTTCAGACACAACATCCTATTACTTTTGTCTTATCCTATTTGTATTTTGTGACTAGAAGCCAGTCACTGTGTACATACAACTCATGCCCAAGGGGAGGGGATGACCCAAGATGTGAAGGCTGGGATGGGGACAGCTACTGTAGAGGTTGATCACTGTTAAACCATCAGGAATTTCTTACTCAGTATTGGCTTCTACTTCCACACTTCTCCTCAGTTAAAAAAAAAAAAGAAAAAATTTCATTGGAGGAATCTGGGGTTTAGTGGATTCTCCAGGAATAGTTCAGAGGGTAGAAGAGGGTAGGGATCAGCTAACATCTCTGTCCATTGTCCTTTTCTGGTTAGGCCTTGAAGTGTCTGTTGGATGGATTGTTAGTCCCATGATTCTGTGCCCTGTGTCTGTGTCTACACCCAGTGTAATTTGAGAGGGCAATGGGTGTTGGGCTGCTGCAAGTGGCCAGCGTGTGTTTCTGTGGATTAGGAGGCTGTTCAGGGAAACACCCAGAAGCTTTGGGACTCCTGAGCCAGAGCAGAAGGGTTTCCTGCAGTTGCCCATTTTGGTGTCTGAATACCACCACTTAGACTGTCAAGGGGGAGGCTGGCCTGGCACGTCCTCTGGTTAAAGGATACTCCAGTGGGTTGAGCTGGGTGCCAGACATTGCCACAACCCTAGGAAATGAGTAAGAAAAAAAAAAGAAAGAAAGAAAGAAAAGGAAAGCAGAATCCTCCCTTCGAACAAGCTGAGCTTTGTGTAGAGCAGGCTCCAAATATGAAAAGCCCATTGTTCCCAGATGGCTTTTTAATTAATGCTCACCACTCACACCCATCAGCTCGCCAGCAAGAACCGCCTCCTTCCTTCCTTTCTCCTCATGCTCTTGTCCCTCATTCTCTGGTGCCTTGGGGACAGGTAGAAGGACTCTTACAGATGGTGCTAAGAACAATGTGGATAGTGGCTCCTGCTTTTTGTTTCCTGGCCAGAAGTCTCAGTTGGGCAAGCCCCTCCCTCCACCTGTTGGAAAGTGGCCCTTTGCATTTTAGGTTTGGGAGCCAGCCCTGTCCCCTGTGGGGCTCTGGGAAGCAAGCCCAGCCTTGGCTCATTCCAGTCCTTTGCGCCAAAGCTCTGTGTACACCTTCTTCTGCCTGCAGCCAGAACAGAGAGCCAGAAGTGAGCTGCCTTCTATGGTTCTGCCCTTTCCCATCTCCACTGGTTCCCTGCTCTTAGAATCTGGACTGAGGAGCCTTTGGCTTACCAGTGACGGTTTCTAGAACAAATCCTGGGCTCCTTTGGATTGAGTCAGTCCAAATGCAGACAAGAGACCCACACCACAGTTCATATTGATGGTGTGGAGGAAATGGGTTGGTTTCACAGTTGCTGCTACTGTCTCCAGGCTCATGTGGGACCCTTTTTTGGCCTGGCACTGGAAGGCTGTTCTGTATCTGTTTTGCATGGTACTCACTAGCATAGGTCCTGTCTGTCTAGAGACAGAATCTGGTGGTCATCCCTGAGCCGTTCCTGTCCAGATGAGGACCAAACCTCCAAAATGTCTGGACAGTTTTCTTTTACTTACATTAACTCCTGAGCCTGTGGAGCTGTCCTGTGTGTCTAGTGTCCTCTATGCGTGGCTAGGACAGGAACTCGGCGTAATCTTGAGTTAGATCATAGAGTGTCTCTCATCACCAGGAGTTAAATAGCTGTGTGAAGATGGTGGATTTTCAAGTGCTGGGAATGCAAGGATTTTAACTCATGACACCCTAGGGGTATAGTTGTATGATGGGTAAGGCCTCAAGAAAAGATCTGCTGGACCAGATAAATTGTACAGGATTCCTTAACAATCTGCTCACTCCAGGGTTAGGGTTAACCACCTTAGCTTTGTGACATGTCAGCCAATTATGATTGTGAATGCTATGGCCAAGTCTTGAGAAGGAGGGAGTTCTGTAGTGCTCGATTATGAGGAAAAAGATTGATGTTTTACAGGTAGGCTAGATTAGCACGACAGTGTAGACTCTCATCAGCAGAGTGGGTCTTCAGTTATACAGTGTGTAGCCAGCAGCTGCGGCCATGTGAGGCCACCAAGCACTTACCAGTGTGCTTAGTCTGCATGGGTTGTGCTGGGAATAAAGACACATGTCAGATTCCCAGGCTTGATATGAAAACAAAGGGGAAGGCCAGCCGTGATGGCTTGCTCCTGTAATTCTAGCACTCAGGAGGCTGAGGCAGTAGGATTGCTATGAATAAAAACAACCACAAACAACCCTAAGAAAGAAAACAAGGGGGACATGCCTTAATATAGTCTGGATTGGTTAGTTATATTTGAAATCATATGTTAGACATATTGGGATAAATAAGTTGTATTACCATTCATTTCTCTTACACATGATAGTTGGCTCCCATGCTTCTTTATTTTTGAGGTAGAGTCTCAGTAACACCTATCCTAGCACACGGGAAGTTGAGGCAGAAGGATTACCTTGAGTTTGCAGGCTAGTCTTGCTATATGCACCAGACAGGTCTGCAAACACAAGGTAATCCTACTGCCTCAGCTTCCTGTGTACTAGGATTGCAGTGTGAACCACCATGATGAACCCTGAGGTTCCCATTTTAGATCAAGGACTTGGATGAAGGAGACCCAAAAATGTCCTAGCTGGGGTGGTTAGTCAGCGAGCTTGGTGGAAAGTCAGGTTTTGCTCCATTGGGGAGTGTTGTGTATGATTTCGTGGTTAATCTGTATTTGCTTTTTGACTTGACCTACCTTAGACAGACAGCAGACTGCATTTGCTCCACTTGTGATCACACAGTGAAGCTGGGAGACAGATGCCCTGCGTCCAGGAAAAAGGCTGCCCCCAACACTTGGGAGATGCAAATGCCATTCGGTGGGCAGAAGCTGTGAGGCTGGACCGTGGGAAGCCCTGGAGGGGAAGGGTGATTGCTCAAGAGTTCCAGCAGCCCTCCAGGATAAAGGGCACTGTTGCTCAACTTGCAAGACCTTTAAGGAAAGATGGTGATTGCTCAAGCGGCCTCTGGACCCTCTGAATGCAATCCTGCAGGTTACACAGACCCATGGCAAGAGCCCTGTTAAATTCTTCAGTGGTATTAAGACCACCAAGATAGTGTAGTTAGTTGGTATACATGAGGCTCCTAGGTTTAACACCCAGCAGAAGAAAAGAAATACTACCACCACTAATAGCTGTGCAAGCATTAAAATACCAACAGAGATCTTAACTCCTGTAGACCTTGTTAGGTGATAGAGTGGCTTCACTTGGAGCCTGTTTGTGAAGGTCCAAAACTCCAAGCAAGGTACAGGGTTCAATTATTAATACTGCAAAAACCAAAGCAACATCAGCAACAATAAAAATCTCTGTGGGTGTCTATATAAAGTGATATTAGATTTCTGTTTGTAAAATAAGAACCTTAGGAGGGTCTTTTCTGAAGCAAGATCTAATGGTTCTTTTAGAGGTACCAGCCTTTTGCCCCAGAATACAGAAGGAGGTGACTGTCTTGGGCACAGTGACTGTCCAACATCACCCTTGGCTTTTCCTGCAGAGAGGGTGAACATTTATGGACCAGCTGTTAGTAACAATATCTACAGGACCTGTGAAATGAGAGGGACCTTAAAGTTCTTTGAAGTTTGTCTTCATAGTGATCCTGTGTCCAGAGTACTGGTCAGACCAGTTCATATCTGGTCAATTGTTATCAGTAAAGTAAACTTAACTATGGCCAGAAATGGCCTCTAGCATCTGGCAGCTTAGTTTACTGGGTGAAACTACCATGGCAATAGTAGTGTGTTTTCTAACAATGCATGTGGCACAGGAGGGCTAGTTGTGCCAAGAGGGCCCTTGACCCCCCAGCCAGATCTGTCCAGCAGATTCGTAGCCAATTAGGGATCTTACCTTGTTAGGAGGCTTGCCTTGTTTTGTGGAAAGCTGATGGATCAGTGGTAGCATTTTGGAACTTGGGAATGTCAGGGTAACTGCAGGGTAGATTGTAGCTCTTTATCAAGGATCTGTGTGGTGCTCTGGACACACTGGCTTACTAAAGATGAAAGGCCCCCATCACTGCCTGCAAGGAAACCTTGTTTAGTAGGACTAGTCATTATCCAAGCAAATAATCACCTACATTTTGGGGTTAAGTGGAAGATGTGGGGAAGAAATACTTGTAGCACAGAGGTAAGCCATAATGGGACAGGGCTTATTGAGCAGAGCACTGAGAAATTCTGGAGCCCGGGGCCCTGGGCTGCTTGAAAGATCCCAGAATTTGTGTTCTCAGTTTGTACTCTTCTCATCTGACACTCTTAGGATCTCAGGGGTTCTTTGGCCAAACCTAGGCCTTTGCAGTGTCATGTTGATGTGCCTGTGGGGCTCTGTGATTTGCCTGAGGTCTTGCAGCTGGGAGTACTAGGCCTTGTGGGCCAGTATTCTTGTCACTTACCACTGTCACATCCCTGGCTCACAGTCTTTGAGGACAGACTGACTGACAGCCTTTGTGTATTTCATGAGAGGAATTTAGGGGCTGGCCTGGGGAGAGGACTGTGTCCACTGGAGTTGTGGATTTGATCCGAGGGATCAAGAAGTTGTCCATCAGACAGGTCTGTGCCAGCAATTTAATTTCCTTTATTTCAGGACTGGAAGTTATTTAAATTACTTGATAGACTTCCTGTTTCCTTACGAGAGCTCATTAAGTGCAGGCTGCATTGCTGTCATGGAGCTCCTGGACCCGCAGTTCTCGTCCTGTCCTCTAGGGTACCCAGGTCAGAGAGGAGCAAGTTGAAGGTAAAAGAGTTTGACTCTTAATAGATGTCCCATGATGAATTGACCCAGATGGTCTTATGCAAGGACAAGGAACTCTGGATTCCAAAGTTGTTAATTTCACTGTCATGTTCCAGAGAGGTCGTAGGCACATCCCATCTAGCCTTGGGAACAGGAGCCCTGTCTACATATTTGGTGACTGGAGCACAACCTTGGAGTGTAAGTGTCGTGTCAGAAGCAGACATGTGGACCAGAAAGTCTGAGGATTTCCCTGGTGATCAGGAAAATGTGTTGGTGTGACTGTGGATTTGTGAACCCTCTGGCTTAACTGGTGACAGGAAAGCTTTCAAATAGATTCCGAAATTGTGCTACAGCTTTCGAACCCAGGTCTTAGAAAGATGTGCGTTTGACTATATGATTTACTTTTAAACTTGCCAAGAAAATAGATGACCAGGAAATACCTCTACCCCTTGCACATCTTTAATTGTCCCATTGGGGGAAACCTGTCCCAGAGCTTAGGGCTAGGAGAACTCCAATGGACTGGTCTTTGGAGGAAACATGGAAGGTGTTCCTATCAGGTAACTTTGTCTGGCTTCCTTCAGATGTGCTGGCCAGAAGGGGAAAGATAGAGAAAGTGGGGTCAGGTTCTAGGCCCTTCTGGACTCAGTGGCTTTTGGGTCACGGTTTGCAATTCCATTACTGCACTCTGTGTCTAGCCTGGTGTTCAGTCTGTGCTGTTTCAGCTGATCCAAAAAGCCTTGGATACTCCCAGGAATTACCATCCCTGGGGTCAGGGTAGGGAGTCATTGTTTCCTTGTAGGCAGACAAGAATCTTTCTAAAGATGGAGATAATACAGCAACTTAAATATAACCCGAGTCAGCCTTGCATGTCTAAGTGAATGCTGAGTCTTAAATATTCATTTACAACATTAAAGTCTGTAATTTCTTCATAAAGAATTCTAAAATAATAAAGATGACCTGGTAGGCAAAATTTCCTTGTATTTTCTAAAAGCTTTTGATAAGGTCCCTCATAAAAGATTAAGAGAGAACAAAACCACAGTGTGGCGCAAAGTCCTTGTTGTGGATTAAAAAATGATTAAGTGATAGGGAACAGAAGAATGCTGGTAGGGACCCACTGCTCATAGCGGGGAGAGGTTAATCAAGGGGCATCTGAGGACTCTGTCGTAGGGCCCCGAGTTATTAAGTATATTAATTGTTTGGAGAAGGGAATGGAAGGTGAATGAGTACAGTTGGCTGCTGCTACCCCTGGATTTTCGTAACTGGATTCAACCCAGTGCTGAATGTATTGGGAGGCCAGGTAGTGCAGTGGTCAGGAAATGAAGTTTGAAGTCTATGGAGTGATTGCCCCAAACCTGCTGCCTCTGATGGGAAGAGAGCCCCGGCCCTTCCAGGAAGAAGATTTTAAGTTAGAAAGCAGGTGAAGGACATTGCAATGGAGGTAGGCTTGAAAGATAGAGTTTATTTAGGAGAGGTGACCTGGGTGCCTCCTTCTGGTCCTGTTGGAGTGAGGCAGATTTGATTATAAAGTCACAGTGACAGCTGACTGCTGCATGAAAACACTCACCTGCTTCTCATTGCGGACTTTGTCATCCTGAACCATGCTACACAATGTAAGGTGGCTTATGGAGACAGACGGCTTGTTGGCTGAATCTGGAGGAATTATCAAAGCATAACAGACAAGATTGCAGCTCCCTTGGGTTGGCCATGTGGCCTGGTATCTAGCATTTTCTAAGAGGAACAGTGATGTAGACAAGCCGTTTGGAGAGAGGAGTGTTTTGAGTTGAGTGAGTGATAGGGCTGGGACTTGGGAAGGGTACAGGCTTGCCAAGTAATGGCATTGTCACTGGGTGTCTTGCATTTTTGTATTTCTTTCTGAAGACTCCCCAAGGCTACATACTGCATTCCTTTGGAGGCTGAGATGAAAGTTCTTGCGCCTGGCCTTCTAGCTTGAGAGGTTGTGTTTCCTGAATGGGCTCTTCCAGGCAAGCCCCAGACTTCTTAGCTACTGTCTGTATTTACCAATTTCCTTCTGTAGCTGCCTTCTTAGTCCCACTTTAATTAAATCTCAAAAAGTGCTGGCTTCTCTCAGAAATGTTGCTGAGTCCTTCCTTTCAGCTGTGAGCAGATGCCTCTGTGTGGGTTTGGGTCCTCAGCAGCCCCTTCCCCAAGGGGAATCTTTACAGTCTTGTCCAGCATACTTTAGAAGCTGCAATTACCACATGGTGGCTAATTACCCTGCCTGGCATTAGATCAGTGGACAGAGGGGGCTTGGAGCCTGTCAGCAGAGGTCAACTAGAGGTCCTCTCACTCAACAGCCCTCCTGTGATAGCTGGACAGAGAGAAAGACATTAGTGGTTGCTGGCTGGGCTGCAGGCCCTTGTTGGGGGATGGGAGAGGGAGAAGCACTCTTGATGACTGAGGAGGTCACAGTGGCTGATAACCCTTCGCATGACCTTTCTCAGGAACCCTGGAGGAAGGCGGAGAAGGAGGTGGTGCTTAGCACACAGCCAAATAGATGCAGAGAGGAAACCAGGACTCCTGCGCTTGGGTGATGGGCGACTTCATGGCTGACCATTAGGAAGATAGTTCTGCTTCAATTTTGAGAAGGGAAATCGAGTTGACTCTGACTTGGGGCACCATTTCTGTTCTGACTCAGTACTACCTGTTCTGTGCCATTTGCTTTACATTTTTGATGCAGTGTGCCCTCCTGTTTAAACCATACATACCTGCTTTTGCCTCACCCTAAGCACTGGTATCTGAGGAATCACAGATGGGTGCCAGTTATGTAGCTTAAATAACCACTGAGTACATAGAATTTATAACCTTCACCCGAGTGTCACCAAAAATGGCCTAGCGCATGGTGAGGGGTGTGCAGGTTGACGGTCTGGAAAATGAAAGTGGAGAAGGTGCAGGGTCGACGTCTGAGAACTCCTTTCTGTGGTGTCATTTTCCATGGTTTCTGTTATCCCAGTCATCTGTGGCCTGAAAATATTAAATGGAAAATTCCAGAAAGAATTTATAAGTTTTAAATAACCTTTATCACAGCATGTTATAATTATTCTGCTTTATTATTATTGGTGTTAATCTCCCACTGTGCCTAATTTATAAATAAAACTTTATCAAATGTACATATATGTAAAAAGGGATATAGTATCCAAGGAGCATCTTGGGACTGTCCCCTACAGGTCACAGGAAACTATTGCACTTCTAAAGCTTCCTGTGACTGAGGCATGTGACTCCAGGTAAGATTCCACTTCTGAACCTTAAAACTGAGGATAAAGTCTTAAGCAAATGAAATGATACCATATTTGTGTGATTTGTATAAATACATGCTAATAGCTAACACTTATTAAGCATCTACTGTGTTAAATACTTTCTACTTTCAGTAATCCTTACAGCCAGGTGAGTCAGTTATGATCCCTACAGCCAGTGTATGCCTGATGAACTTGAGGACATAAGTAGAAGTGTAGCTTCTACCTCATTCCATGGTGCTGAGGATGGAACTCTTGAGCATGCTCAACAAGTACTCTACCACAGAGCTGAACCCCTCCAAGCTCCTTGTAGCTTTTAGACAACCTCTGCTAGGACATAGCACATAGATGGCTGTAGTGGTTTGATCCAGATGTCCCCCATAAACGTGATGTCTTCTGAATGCTTGATCCCCAGCTGATGGCAGTTTTGGAATTGGAACCTTGTTGGAGCTTTGTTGCTGGGAGCAGGTTTATGGGGTTATAGCCAGCTTCCCCTTGCCAGTGTTTGGCACATCTTCCTGCCACTGTTTGTAGTGCTGTGGTGGAGGTGATGTCCACCCTCTGATCATGCCATCATTTTCCCTGCCATCATGGAGCTTCCCGTCGAGTCTGTAAGCCAGAATAAACCCATTCCTGTATAAACTGCTTTTGGTTGGGTTCTTTTCTGCATAGCAATGAGAAGGCTGACTACCAACAGTTTTGGTACCAGAGAGTGGGATCAATTGTTGCTGCTACAATACTGATTCTCTGGTTTGGGCCTTTTGCAACTGATATGCAGGAGGAGGATTGTGGAGGGATTTGAAACCTTGGCCTAGGAGATGCCTTGTAGCTTGATCATCAATTCTGGTCAGAGTTGAAAGACCTGAATGCAGTAAGGACTATGGACTGTGAGGTTTGTCTTATGAGGATGAGAAAGAACTTTGTTGGGACTGTGCCAGAAGCAGTTTGTATGAGAGGCTTGCTGTGTTCTGCCTGCATCCTGAGAATGTGTGTAGGGTTGCATTGTGTAAAACTGACTGCTGTGAGCAGATGGAGATGACACAGAAAGAAAGGAAATCTCTGGGCTAAAACTGCTACCCGTTCAGCTGCAATTGTTTGAGAGGTGACAACCATTGAGATTGGGCCAGGGGATCTGCATTGGGACAGTAGGAAGAATGCTGACTCTTTTGAAGTAAGGGGCCTGAATGTTAAAGTTTTCCTGCTCTTTTTGTTCCCCCTGGATTAACAAGTTGGTAGTTTACCTCACACTATGGAGTATAACAAATGCAGGAAGAGAGGGTCATTGGACTTGTAACATGGTTTTGTTTTTTTTTTTTTTTTTGGAAATGGCCATGGGCAGTGTGAAGCAGATGTGTTGGATTGCCTGTGTGGAAGCCCAGTGGAGCCATGAGGATGAACCTGGGTTGTAGTGGAGACACAGTGAAATGCCAGGACTATGGATGGCTGCTGAGGAGAGCTGCCAGCACTGGTTGGAGTTTTCCTGGACTGCCTGACTGGAGGGGCGGAATTGGAACTCCAGATACTGGTTAGAGTTGTTGGACTTGGAGTTATGGAGTTTGATATTGCCCTGTTTAACTCTTGAATTGGTTCAATCTGTCTTTGCTATACACAATGCTATTTTTTTCAGTATGAATTGGTTCAGCGCCATTATCATCATCATCATCATCATTGTTGTTTGGTATTATGGCTCAGTTGAAAAACTTTGGGTTATGGAATGTTTGAATATCATTTGGATGGATAAAAATGTTTATCTGAATACATTGCATTTTGCATCACATATGATTATCATTTAATGGGGGCCAGGGCAGATTGTAATGGTTTGTTTTAGGTGTCCTCCATGAACGTGATGTGTTCTGAATGCTTGATCCCCAGCTGATGGCAGTTTTGGAATTGGAACCTTGTTGGAGCTGTTGGGGGTGGGCTTATAGGGGTTATAGCCAGCTTCCCCTTGCCAGTGTTTGGCATACTTTCCTGCCACTGTTTGCAGTGCTGTGGAGGAGGTGATGTCCACCCTCTGCTCATACCATTGTTTTCCCAGCCATGATGGAGCTTCCCCTCAAGTATGTAAGCCAAAATAAACCCATTCCTTGACAAGCTGCTTTTGGTTGAGTTCTCTTCTGCATAGCAATGAAAAAGCTGACTACAACCATGGCCAACACCCACATGACTACTATATGCTGTACAACAGTAATATTGCGTACTATACCCATACTAATACTATATTCTAATACTATATATGATACTGCATTTTACTAGACACTAAATTGATCTTAAACACTAAACTAAATATACTCACACATATGTATTTTAAAATAATATACATACTCTGTATAGAATTTCTTTGACATTGATCCGTTTCAAGGCATCACTTTAATGCCTCTTCCATATTATTATTATTATTATTATTATTATTATTATATAAAAAAGATTTAAAACAAGTTCAGGGAGGCTGTGGCGGCAGTGTGCAGTTCTTCCCAGTGGGTCTATTCTTAGACTACACAGCCATGGCAGGGCCCTACAAGTTCAGCCTCCACTGTCTGCTTGGCCTGCTCTGGTTGAGACAGGCCTGGACTTCCTCAGGCAGGGCTCCCTTTCAATTCAGGGCAAGATCAGAGCACTGCTGATGGGGGTCTTGGGGGCTGGAGCCGATGTGCCCTATTGATATTGTTATTGCAGTTGACAAGAGGGCTTTGGATCAGCTTCAGAACTTTGTGTTCAATCTCCTCATGGGTATGATGAGTTTTCCTGAGGCCAGGAACCAGCAGATCATGGTGCCATCCTAAATCTGAGATGCTGATAAGGGATAGGTAACATTCAGGGGGACTGTGCTGTCCCTGTGCTTAGGCTGGCTGAGCTGGATGGAGAGCTGTTTGTGTAACAAATGCACAGACAGGAAGAGAACTTGGATTCTAAGTCAGGAAAGTCAGAGGCATAGGGACTCTGTGAAGGGTAAAGATGGGGAGATAACTGGGTCTCTCATTCCAAATTCCTCTTGCCCTGAGCTGGGCCGCCCCAGGCTTGTTCATGAGGCATGCTTTACAAAACTCAGGTTTGACTGAACTTCCACCCCCCAGGTGCTGACTCACATCACTTCCCCTCATATAACTTCACATTCACGTAATTAACATATAATTTGATACCTGGAAATTCATGTTGGGTGGAGATGGAAAGGATTACTCAGCTTTTAGCAATTCAGGTTCTTGGGTTGTAGAACTCAGTGTGCTGCGCCCTGGTTCTCTGGTTACTGACTTGTTTGGCCAATCCCCTTGCTACTTATTTTCTTCTGTCTTGAAATGATTATACAGTGCGTCTTTAGTCATTTAAACACACAAAGGCTTGTTGACTTACACACATTGACTGCCCACTTGTGCAGTATGCTTGGTTGTAGCTCTCTTCTCCCATTGCCTGAGAGTATTGATGGTCCCATAGTTCACTTCACTTCCTGTTCTTCCAGTGCCATCAATATTAAAAAAGTACAGTAAGGGGCTATCACTAGAAAATAAAGAAAAATTACAACAATTCTGTGATGTATAGTATTTGCTGATAAGTTTTTCTAGGATAAATTTATTGTGTTGATTTTTTGTGGCTCTTTATGTGTGGTGCACCTGCCTCAGGGCATTTATCCTTGCCTACCTTCCTTGTTTGAGACAGTTTCCTCTTTTTTTTTTTTTTTTTGCCACTGTGAACACCAGGCTAACTGTCCTCTGTTGGAATTCTGAGTGCCTCCCATTTCTGTAGGTGCATTGGGGTTATTGATGCACATATTTCTTGTGTCTAGCTTATGTGAGTACTGGGGTCTAAATTCTGGCCATTTGGCTTGTGCAGTAAGTGCTTTTCAACACTGAGCCACCTTCCAGCCTTTTTTCTTCCTCCCTCCCCCTACCTTCCTTTTTTATTTTTATTTTTTTGGTCATGGCTCTCTCTCTCTCTCTCTCTCTCTCTCTCTCTCTCTATCTATCTATCTATCTATCTATATATATATATATATATATATGCCCATCTGAAAATGGAAAGGCAGGGTGAATGAGCATGGACCCATTCCTGAGACTTGAGTTAGCGCCATTCAAAAGCCAATCCAAGTGTCTTGAAAATTAATCTAATAGCCTCATTCAGAGGAGAGTCGACAACTATTCTTGATGGGACCTCATAGAACAGAGTGAATCCCATACACAGCGTGGGCCCCAGCTTCCTAACCTGGTGGCTTGAGAGGATCCTGGCTGTGCTCTCTTCACTTGTCTGTGGGGAAGGTGGGAATAGAGGTAACTCCAGGTCTGGACATTTGTCCCTGCCCTGCATTCTGCTTGTGAGACATTCAGGGTTTGAGAACTTGACTTTGGAAAGCTTCTAAATTTGTCCCTAGCTGGTTGATTTATTTCGTTGAGGTCAAATTAGAGCTAATGGTTTACAATGCTCCTAAATGGTTCTTAGCACTTAGGCAGGCTTGGCTGGCCGTTGTGGGCGCGTTTCCAAGTGTGGACCATATCATTCTTAGGGTATATTTTTTTGTTGAAGTTATTGTTGAGAGTACTACTAATATGTGCAAGTGAGGTTAAAAGGTAGCAGCAGAATTAGTCACACTTAACATTAAACTTTGTTTTGGGATCAGATCCGAGGAGGTATCAGTAAACACGTACCCCATGGGCATATGCAGATGAGTGTTCATCCAGCTGAGAGTTTTGGTAGAGATGACTGTCCTCTGCCTCTTCCCTGAGAGTGTGCTGTTCATGAAATGCAGTGATGGGGAACACTCCGATTTCCTCCAGCCATTCCCGGTTGCCAACCAGTTTCTGTAAGAGCAGGTGCCCAGGTGAAGCTAATCCCTTCCAGCCATGCTGTGATACCTGTGAGTTCACGGCCAGGTCTTTGGCAAAGGGATTACGCTCTACATAAAACTGGCTCCAGCTTTCTGATTTCTGTGCGATTGGGAGTAGGTGGGGCAGAACCAGGTGTCTACAAAGGAGCTGCATGTTTCTACTAGTCCCCAAATTAAACGGTGCCTGAGTCCGCACAGACACGCTCTGGCTCTGTGGCCTTGGCCTTCCAGAGCTGCTGGCTGCAGCCCGAGAGAGACCCAGAAGGCACAGGTTCTTCTGCCTGAGCCTAGGGGGTGGTGGCCAGGCAGGAGTGCTTAGAAACAATTTCTCCACGTTTTGATGAAGGAAAGAAGAGAAAAAAAGAGGCTGCCTCTGGGATTCACACCCTTCAGTTGCCAAGGTGATCTCGAAGGCCACAACCAGGCAATTTCTCTTGGCTGTCGTAGATGGAGGGCATATATTGAGGGTAGAGGGGGGATTGGGGTTTATCTTCTAGTTGTGGGTGGAATGGCTCCTGGGTTCTTTCAAACACATGGCTTCCTTTTTATTCTCTTTCATGCTCTGAAGACAGTGTCTGTCTGTTTGCTGAGATCTGCTGGACTGAAGCCACCCTGCTTCATCTCAGGACTTGATGGTCTCCCCTTGAGCAGTCTGAGGGATGCGACATGCCCCCAGCTGAGGAACAGCTCCACTCTCCAGTTCATTTTGAACACGATATGATAACGTGGGTGACCTTGCTCTCCATCTCCAAGCAGGGGCTGTATTTGTGACCCCAAAATGTTGCCTTTCCACTGAGTATTAATAAAACTAACCCGGTGCGCTGGGTGTCATAGAACTCCAGACCTGAGTTCAGTAGCCTGAGTCACTGTCGGACGGAGCTGCGGAAGTGCATTCTAGAGTCAGTTCCATGGCCACCAAGTTCTCCAGAGAAGTTTTAATTACCAACCAAGGTGATGTGGTTTCTTCAATGTGTTGTAACAAATGGATGTCAGCCGAGGAGCTCTGAGTTGCCTCTCCATCAATAAAACCTGGCACTTAGCACATGGTGGGCTCCAAGGAGGAAGTCTGACGCCTCGAGTGCCTGTCTGCTGCACTTCTCTTCCATCCTGAACTTGGGGGAGGATAGTTGGTTCCTTAAGCTTCTGAGTGGTGCTTTACCCAGGACCCACTGCAATTGCTTGTCTTAATAGCCCTTTGGATGAGGCCTCCGTTTTGGTGGTGGATAAGGGGGGGGAGTTTGGGGGGAGAGGGATGGTTCAAATGAAAGATCTTGAAATGGCAAATCTTTATTAGTTTTGTAAACAGCTTTAGGAAGCTCTAGGAGCATCTTGCAGGGACCCTGCAATTATCATAATAAACAGTTTTATCATCTGCTTGGCAATCAATATTGTGGCTTATGCTGCTTTAGTATCTCAGTGGTATTGATTACCTTAACAACTGTGCTGCGGTCAGCTTCCATTAACCCCTGCTCTGCCAATAGGCCCTGTGCCTTCCATGGTTGGCTGGAGGACTGCTCTGGTCACAGCCCAAGCAAGTGCTGGAATTTGACAGCTGGCCAGTGAGGCATACACAGCTTTTATCTCAAAGCACCCAGGAGAAGGAAAGGTTTTAAACAGTGGATCGGAAGCTAATGTAACTTTGTGTGTGCGGAGACAGTGTATAAAGCAGCTGCAGCAGTGGAGTTCCAACAGTGACTCAGGAATTTGAATGTTGAGATTGGAGTGAAAATTTGGGGTTGTCCCTGCCTTGGGCCTGGTCACTGTTCATTCCAGCTCCACTTTCTTCTTCCCTGGGGGACAGACAGCCATGTGTGGAATTCATGTGGCCTGTAGCCGTTGTGCAACGGATGTTCCAGGACTCCTCTTGCTCTTACTTTGTGGTCCGCATTTTACTTGTAGAGAGAAACCACTTACCTGGGGACACTTAGTTGTCTTGAATGCTTCCAAGGCTCAGGTGGCCCAGTGAGCTTCTAAGGTTAAACGGTTGATCAGATGACACTGGAGATGAGTTTTGGTGCCACTTGAGATGGTATCATCGTCACTGGCTGTCCCGTCTCTGGTCTGGTTAATGTTTACAGTCTCCTTAACTCTTGAAGGTGACCCAGGGCAGTTTTCTCTCATAGAGCAGATAGAGTCCATTCCCAGACCATGCCAGGAACAGAGCTCAGCACACCAGTCATTTATGAAGTTTGGCAACAGAGTCTGGTTAGTGAGGCTGTAGAGGTGTGTGTGAGAGGGGGCAGGGAGGGAGGGAGGGAGAGAGAGGTTGGCCTATGTCTCTCTTAACTGCTCTGTTTTCAGTGAGAGATAAGTGTGTGTATGTGTGCTCCTGTCTGTGTAGAACTTGGACTCAGGACACTTCAGCAGAAGGTTGCTCCACTGAAGGAACAATGTCTGTAGAATGGGTCACACTTGCAGTGGGAAAAAACTGGGTGGGTTCCCTCTGGTTTCATGTAGATACGCACACTTAGAAGGAGTACTGACCTGAATCGTGCCACCCGGCTGCTCTAGACCTGAACCCCACAGCCAGCAGCCCCTCTAGGCTCAGCTTCACTCTTGAGGAGCTCTGAGACCAGAGCTTTCTTATGCAAATGAGCGGAGCCAGGTGAGACTGCTTCCTTGGTGCCCTCCTGAATCCTCTCAACACAGATCTGTGACTCACTAGGTCCCCTTGTTCCCATCAGAATTCTGATACATGTGGATCAGCTCATTGTTTGGTGTTACAGGTTGAAGATTTCTTACCCAAAATGCTGTCTACAGAAATGCTTTAGGTTTTAGATATTTTTTTTGGATTTTTGAATCATTTGAATAGACATCATGAGATATCTGCGAGATAGGACCCAAATTTAAAGACAGAAAAGTTCATTTTTCCATGCCTTCTACACAAAGCTTGAGGATAACTCCATGTAGTATTTGTGTGTGTGACTGTCCGTGTGGGTATGTGTGGGGGTGCATGTTCACATATGTGCATGTGTATGTGGAGGTCAGATGACCAAATCAGATATTGGTTCTCTGGTGCTGTCCACCTTTTTTGGAGACAGGTTCAGTCATTGGCCTGGAGCTTATCAAGTTGGGTAGGCTACCTGGCTTGAGAGCCCCAGGGATCCTCCTGTCTCCATACCCCCAACACTGGGATTATAGGGGAAGCCACCATGCCCAGCTATTTTCCACGTGGGCTCTGAGGATTGAGCTCAGGTCTTCTCATGCCTGCGTGGTATGCACTTTACTGACTGAACTTTCCCCTGGTACTTACATAGTATTTCTTTAAAAATAATTTTGCTTCATGTGGTAGAATTTTCTGTTTGTAGCATCACATTGTTACTCAGAAAGTTTGGATTTTGGATTTTTGGAAGGCAGCTTTGCCTGCCACTGTACCACTAACACACGTGGATTTTGATTTTTTTTTTTTACAAGCAGAAGATCTATCTTATTTTTTAAAAATATTTTATTTATTTGAGAGAAGAGAGAGAGAGAGAGACACAGACAGAGAGAATGGGCGCATCAGGGCCTCCAGCCACTGCAAATGAACTCCAGACACATGCGCAGTCTTGTGCATCTGGCTTTATATGGGCACTGGGGAATTGAACTCTGGTCCTTCTGCATTGCAGGCAAATGCCTTAACCGCTAAGGCATCTCTTCAGCCCTGGATTTTTTGATTAGGGAGTTTAATCTATATTTGTAACTCTGCTTGTTGAGGTCTGTGGAACGTCTTTGGTGGGTTCCAGTTTTTGAAGGATTTGGAAGCTCAGGGTTTTCTGTTTGCAACAAGTAGGTGTCTGTCCTTGTCTTTCTGATATCTCTGGGAGTTTTGACTATTGGAAGTGATGCCTTCACAGAGACAGGAAGTCTGGAGACTGTTCTAGTTCTTGCTACGCTACTCACCAGCTGTGGCTCACAGTATTCAATCTAGTGTTTGAGGAGTTTGAACTTGTAAAGTCTGAAGCTTAGTTCTCATTCTCTGTGTGATGGGAAGTGATGCAGGAGAGCCTGAGCATGTCAAATGTGTGCAGATTGAAGAAACATTGTGACTTTTTCCTGCAGAGACTGGTGCGAGGTGTCTCTCTGCTCTTGGTTAGATCCTGATGAGTGTGTGAAATAGCTCATTGCAAAGATATTTCCCAGGAGCTCCCAGAGCACACTGGGGAGTGTATTGAGATTGGAGGGAGGGGCTGCTGAATGATTGATGGGGAAGTGCACATGGCAAGAACTCCACTTACCATTGGGCAGTCTACCTGTAGACCATCACTACTGAAGCTTCCCAGCGAGGAGGAGCTCAGTTCAACTGGACAGAGCAGTTAGGTGACTTGGAAAACATTCACTCGGAGATGAAAGACACTGACTGACTAAGAACAATGGTGGCAAACTTTACCTTCATTCACAAAGACACTGAAAGCAGTAAGCATCCACACATACATGCTGTTCTTTTGTGTTGTTGTTGTGGTGCTAGGGATTGAACCCAGCACTGTGTGCATGCTAGGTAAGCACTCTGCCACTAAACTACCTTCCTAGGCAAAAATCTTCTTAAATATTTAATAGGTTTATATTAAATCAAGAAACAGAGATTGCTACTTATCCATGGATGTGTTTTTCTCTTAATCAGCTCTAGGCTGTACATCCAGGCTTGCATAGCTTGGGTGGTAACATTTGTATAGGTTCAGTTTTGACTCACTAATAAATATGTCTGGTACCAGGGCAGAGTATTGTCCCTTCGTTCTTCTGACATTAACAGCATGGTGGTGTTCTAGTATCTTCTAAGTGAGAGCAAGGGAGGGGTCATCAGGTGGTGATGTTTTGAAAGTGAGCTTTAAAGATAGCTGGGACCTGAGGGCATATTCAGGATGCCAAGCTCTTCTTTGAAAAAAGGCTTGGGCTTGCCTTGAACTTGTCAACTGAAGATGGAACAGCTTAGCTCTGGCCATACTGCCGTTTCAGAAGATGTCTCTTATAGTATGAAGAGTAATTTTTTTTATTTTCATATGTGTGTACATATGTGTATGGATGCATGTGTTTGCAGGCCGTAGGATGACATCGGATATTTTCCTGCATTGCTGTGTGCTTTATTTGTTGAGGCAAGGCCTCTCACTGAACCTGAGCTCCCCAATCTGCTAGACCATTGAGCCATGAAGCCCCCTGCTATCATGCCTATCTTTTTTTGTGTGGTGATGAAGATCTGAACTCAGGTCCTCATAGTTGCTCAGCAGTTAGTTTATTGACTGAGCCATCTTCTAGCCCCCAGGAGTAATTTTTTTAGTACCTTGGGTTTTTATTGTTTCTTTTTTATTTTAATTTTATTTTATAAAAGGTTATACTCTTTTATCCCTCATTCCCCCCTCTTGTTTCCCTGGGGGCCCTCCTCAGTGGGGTTATAGTATTCACTGTGGGGTCATGAAAGCCTCAGTCAGTCCCCCAAGAGTAATTTTTAAGGAAAAATGTATTATGTAAAATAGAATAATACAATGAACCCTCTTGTATCTCTATTACCTAGACTCAGCAATTAACTTTGTCTGGGATTCATTTCATCTTTTTTGTTCTTTGCTGAAATACTTTAAAGCCTATCCAAAATATATCATGACACTTTACCATTTCCACATAAATATGACATCATATCCCCAAACAAAATTGACTCCCTCCCCCTCACACGTGTACTAGGAATTAAAGCCAGGGCCTCATAAACGCTAGGCAAGTGCTTCACCACTGAATGGCACTCCAGCC
The DNA here is from genome assembly GCA_004024765.1 of Zapus hudsonius. Classification (NCBI taxonomy): domain Eukaryota; kingdom Metazoa; phylum Chordata; class Mammalia; order Rodentia; family Dipodidae; genus Zapus; species Zapus hudsonius. The sequence continues at coordinate 130,635 of PVHP010000257.1, forward strand.
CTAAGAAATCCTTAACATCATTCCTCACCGACCTCCTTTTATTTCTTTCTTGCTTTCAGTGCTGAGGATTGAACTTGGGGCCTTGCACATGCCAGCCAGGCTCTCTACCACTGAGCCGTGTGCCAGTCCACTTAACACCCTCTAATACCAAGTTGCAATGTTGACTTCTGTGATTGTCTCCCACACGGATGGTTACAAATGGGATTTATTTGACGTCTGCAGAGTGCATATGGTTGTCTGCAGCTGTTTTCCCCTGTCCCTTCCCCCATCCTTCATGGGAGCACCCTCCCCCCTGCTCAGGCAGCCCATGAATTGAAAGTTTAGTGGGGTAGCTACATGGTAGCATGGGTGAGATAGGCAGGCCCTCACCCTCACTGTGCCATGACCAGCTGTCTGACCTTTGGCAAACCGCTGGCACCCTCTGGGGTCATTATTCTTGTCTGTCAAAGGCAGTAGTGAAGCTGGCTGGCCTTACACTCCAGCACTCTCATCATTACCTCCCCAAAGACATCTGAGAGGCATTTGAGGGCGGTGCTCACTGACATGCTCAGTCCTACTTTGGACAATGGAGAAGCCATGGGAGTTAAGTCATTCAGACCAGTTGATTTGTCCCGGATCTCTTGGGCATTGTGACTAGTGTACCTAAAACAATATCAGTCAAAAACAATATTAACCAAATTAATGGCTAACTTTTTAGGTTATTATATATTATATCGTTTTTGGCTCAAATGTCCTTCTGCTTTTGCTTCCTTTTGTCCTGGCTTTGTTTCATGTTCTGGTGTAGTGTATTTTCTGTAGCGTATGTAAGCAGTACCAGCAGAGACCCATGTGCTAAGCATTCTTATTCTTAACCTAGTCTGTAAGCTCATTGAGGTCCCATGTCTGGGATTTTCTCCTTTCTTGAACCACTGATGAGCTTGGGATGTAGCTCAGTGGTACCGTATTTGCTCATTTCCAGTACTGCAAGGAAAAATAACAATAACAACGATGATGATGACAGCCACGGACTAGATGATCAAATTTCAGCATGTTGTCTTCAATTATACACTTAAAATTTCTGTGTATGTGGTGGTTTCGGAGTAGTGTTTATTTTGTAGCTGTGGGCAGGTTCTGCTCTGACCCATCTTCTCTGGCAAAGTGGCCAGTGATGGTCCAGCCAGCCTCTTAGGTGGGTATGCCTCTTGTAGAACTTGCCCAACACCTCCTCCCTGTTTTGTTTTTTCCCATAGTCCTTTGGTAAGGGAAGTGATCTTTGCTGTGTAAACAGTTGGAGGGGATCTTGACTGCCGAATTCTACATAGTCTGCAGTGCTGCTGTTTGGGTATCAGGGATGCTGGAGGTGGACCACTCAGAATCCATCGCCTCTTGCCTCTGAACAAAGGCTGATCCACCAGACGTACTCTTGTCTTTTCTCAGGTCCTCACTGTGAGGTCTTGTGCATGCTCAGTCTCCGTTTGCTGCTCGAGAGAGCCTAGGTTGGCACTCATGAAGGCCTTGGTATCAACTGGCTCTCTCCCTCACCTCTCTGGACCTCCAGCGCCTCCTCTTCTGTCTGGAGATAGAGAGCACATTTCTCCTAAAGGGCTGGATGAGGAGCAGAGCTGGCACACGTGGAGGATCTGGCTCAGTGCCTGGTGCATAGTAGGTACTCAGTAAATGGTAGGTGCCTTCAGGATCATCTGTAGGAGTGATTGGGGCCATGTTTGTAACTGGTGCTTCCTGAGCCTCTTTCTTGTTTGTTGAGAACTTAAAACAGATCCCTGAAGCCTGGAATGTGTGGGGCTGTGGGATTGCTGTAGAGATTATATTCTGGGTCTCTGGAAGTGGATTGTACAATCTATTGAGAAGCACCAAGTGCCTGTTGGCTCAAGAAGTTCTATTGATGTTCCTCTCCCCACTAACCCCAAATGTTCTGCCCAACCCAGAGGAGCATGGCATTTGTCCTTTCATGGCCATTTTGAGAATGTTTCCGCTCTACCACTCCATGGGGTACAGGCCATAGGAAGGCAAGCCCTCTGGGGGGTCCTGGGTGTGGCTAGGAATTTGAGGCTCATGACTTGTGAGTTTTCTTCTAATGGAATTTCCCATCACTTACTGCCCTGCTGATTTCTGATCAATGAAAATGAAATTGCATCACCTCCTCAGAGGCTCCACATACGCCTGCTGCTTCCAGCTGTGTCAGTTCCGGTAAAATAATCTCATCAGGCGTGCGAGAGGGTAATAGGAAATAAAAATAAAAACCCACAATTAGCAAGAGGCCTTCAGCTGAGTAACACTTTCCATCCCAGAGGCAGAAAGGACCAGAAAGTGAATATTTAGGGAAGGGTCCCTTGAAAAGGAAAGAAAAAAGAAAATATCTAGTGTGCCCCCCCCTTAATTCAATCCCCTTCACCCCAGGATTCTGCTGCCTTGCTGGGATTGGAGCATTCCCATGTGATGAGCACATCCTAGTGTGGCCCTTTCCTTCCCCTCAGTGTCCTGACAGTAGGAGATTCACCTCCTGTTGGCCTGTGTGCTCTGTGACAGGGAGCCTGCGCACCTGAGGTTGGTGAGCGGACATCTCGGAAGTGGTTCATTTTAATTCCTCCACTTCATCTTCAATTGTAAGTTTACCAGAACTGCCCTTTCCTCTCTGTCACTCCTTGTGACTCCTAATGCATTAGGTCCTGTGAGGCACTGTACAAAGACCATTGCTGATAGAAGAGTTGGGACAAGCTACCTCCTGGTGGGGTAGTAGTGACCTTGTCTACATGCCAGCTCCAGTGCCCGGTGTGTGTGTGTGTGTGTGTGTGTGTGTGTGTGTGTGTGTGTGTGTGTGTGTGTGTGTGTGTGTGTGTGTGTGTGGTGTATGGTATGTGTATGTGGTGTGTGTGTGTGGTGTGTATGGTATGTGTGTGTATGGTATGTATGTGTATGTGTATGGCATGTGTGTGTGTTGTGTGTATGGTATGTGTATGTGGTGTGTGTGTGGGGGAAGTGCATGTGTTCGGAGGCCAGAGAACATCAGGTGTCCTCTTTCATCTGTGTATTTTCTTGAGACGGGGTCTCCCTCAACCTGGAGCTGCCATCCATCAGTAAGCCTCAGCAGTTCTCCAGTCTCTACCCCCTGCAGTCTGCGGGTGCAGATGTGTGTGGCCACACCCAGATTTTCATGTTTTTTGGGGGGAGTTGGACTAGGCAATCTCCAGCTGAAGAGGCCCTCATGCTTAAGTGGCAAATGCTCTTAACTCCTGAGCTCACCTCCCAGCACCTCTTGATAGATAAGACATGGGGAGGTTGTCCACTGTTTCTAGAACATCTGCTGCTTTTGTCTCTGGAACCTGTAAACTCACAAGGCCCAACCTGAAGGGGATCTAAGGCCAGAAGAACCAGGATGGGACTATAAAGGGCAAATGAGGATGTGGAAAACCTGTTGGGTCACCTCTGAGAAGCCAGCAGAAATGAAATCATATCCTTTCTTGTCAGCTCGACATTATCAAAGGACAGAAGAAATGCCTGTGAGGCGGCCAGCTTGCTGGTTCTGGCAGTTTCTTGCAGGTATTTGTAGGATCGCAGACTCTTCATCCTATGGGGTGAAAACCTTGGGCTGAAATAAATGGTGTGTGTGTGTGCACTCACGTGTGAGTTTTCGTGTATGTGTGTCTTGGTGCACACGTGGATATCAGAGCTGGACAGCTTCAGCTGTCTGTACTCTTTTTCAGTCATCGCTGTTTCCAGGCTAGCTGGACTTGGAGCTCTGTCTGGGAGAGGTGAACTATAGTTTCAGGGTCTCAGGGTCTCATGGCAGCTGCTCATCCTGCCACCTCCTTTTGTTGTAAATAACAGAAATAGTCTTTTAAAAAATATTTTATTCATCTGAGAGAGTGTGAGAGAAAGAGGCAGAGAGAGAATGGATGCACCAGCGCCTCCAGCCACCGCAAACGAACTCTAGACACATCCACCACCTTATGCATCTGGCTTTATGTGGGCTCTGGGGAATCGAACTCAGGTCCTTCTGCTTTGCAGGCAAATGCCTTAACTGCTGAGCTATCTCTCTTGCCTGTGAACTAGTCTTTTAAACACAGTGGGCGTCAGGTCCCTGGGGACCAGACCAAGTTCAGAGAAGGACAGGTTCTGACATCAGTGCAGGCAGGCTCAGGGATGGTGAGTGTGTTGTAGAGTGAATCCCAGCAGCTGTGGGAAGCACAGGCTACTTCTCTCAGCGCATGCCTGGACTTCGGACTTCAGTGAGAGCTAGCTGGTAGGAGTCTGTGTCGATAGGAGGGATGCTGTGTATTTTGTAGACACTCAATAAATATTACTTGTATGAACGAGTGAAAATCACTAGAGCAGTCAGAGTTTTTGGATAAGCTTTATGCTCAGCAGTTTCAAAATAAGACCAGTAGGGCTGGAACCTCAGTAGTCTCTGTATAATTGAAGCCAAAGAAATTGGCTCCATTAACCAGCCAGGTTTGATTTCTTCCAGCCTTACCATGGCTTAATGTGTAATCTTGTGGAGCTATAGAAAATTTCTGAAATGTTCTACTCTGGCTCCTTCCTAGATCAGAACTGCTGGTAGAACCTTCTGGTGTGATGTGCAGAACTCTAGAAGTGCAGGGGCAGATTGAGGAAGGAAACAGTATTCTTTATCCAACATGATGTTCATGGGTGCAGGTTTGCACACACGTTTCTCCTCTATCGTTGTAGACACTTAGCATGGTGTCTTGATCTACATTGATCACACTTTATGACTTGAGCTGGCAATCCACCCTCCCCTCCCCCAGGGCCAGACTGAACCAGGGTGTTCAGGAAGCCATTAAGGAAAAATATGTAACCACACTTATTCCCAATCTCAATTGTTCAGTTTTAGCAGTGCTCAGATAAGAGACTTTCAAACATAATTAATCCAAGTACTATTTAATATGGCCTTGGTGATTTTTTTTAATATCAGCCATTGGCCCCAAAGCAGCACTGGGAACAGTAAGAGAAGGACCCCCTGTGTGCCATCTTTTTTATGAATTTTTTTTATGGTGGTGGTGGGGGGGTAGCTTCCTAAAGGATTAAGGAACTATGAACTCTTAAGATCCTTATACTTGCAGAAGAATTTTTTCTTTGTTGTTTTTCTAATCACCAAGTCCACTTGTTTTTGAAGTGGCCAGTGGTAAATAGGTCTCAATATGATTTTTAAAAATTAAAAAAAATTATGGGATTGGTGTAGAGATCATATTCTGGATCTCTGGATGTATGATATGTGTATTGTGAGTGTGTGTACATGTTCATGTGTTGTGAGTGTGGGCATGCACCTGCCATAGTAATCACATAGAGGGCAGAAGACAACTTCAGGTCTCAGTCCTTGTCTTCCATCTTGTTGACAGGGTTCCTTCTTCACTGCTGTGTACACTAGGCCAGCTGCCCCCAGGGATTCTCCTGATTCTTCCTCCCATTCCGCCGTTAGTGTACTGGCTTTACAGATGTGCATGCTACCATGTCTGGCTTTATGTGGGTTATAGGGATCCAAACTTGGACCTTCACCCTTGAGCAGCAAGCACTTTATCCACTGAGCCATCTCCCCAGCCCTCAGTGTGTTTTTCATGATTTTTGGAATTAGCTTTTAGAATGGGGAAGAGACAGAGAGAAGACAGGACTTTAGGATTGGGTTTCATTGACTGCCACACACCCTTCTTCCTCTGTTGAGTTTAAGCTTTGGAATTTAGAAATCTCTCAGACACTCTCAGGAAATATACCCTGGGCCTTGTTCAGTCTGACTCAAAGCCTTTGGGGTCCTGATAGGAATGCTTGCCGCTCTTCTGCTTAGCCATAGGGAAGAGAACTACAGATGGAAATAGCTCCTGAGGTCTGTAAGGATTTGAGGCTTATCGAATCTTCCATTTAGTAAAATGAGTCACTTAGGAGGGAATTCTGTGACAGGATTGCTGTCTGTATTCTGTCAGGAAAGTTTTGTACATAAGCCAGAAGGGGTCTTTGAGGACTCCCAGCCAAAGCATACCATTGTTCACCAAGTTTTTCTCCCATTCTATACTCATGAGGTGCTAGGTGATAAATAGCAATACAGTTGATTTTCACCCTCCAGCAGCCTCCATTTAAGCTTTAGAGTTCAGAGCAAGCAAGATGAAATAGCAGAGATTGTTTCATGATCAACAGTGTGGTGATGATGACAGGAGTACAGCGAAGAGAGCTGTTTCATGGGCTTCGGTGATAGCAGAGGATTTTATTGCTTAAGTGAATCTTGAACTTGTGTTTCTTGCAGGATAGCCTCAGGTTGGGTAAATGTTGAGGAAAAAAGGACACTCACCGGCCTGGAGCAGCAGGAACAGAGATGAGAGCATGGAAGAACAAGGAGATGAGGGGAGGAGACCCTCCTAGTTGCAAGGAAGCAAGACAGATTGAATGGCCAGGCTTTGACTTTTGTGGTTTCAGCTACCTGAGATCAATGGTGATCTGGAAACCTTACATAGAAAATTCCAGAAATAATTCACATGTTTTAAATTGCATGCTGGACTGACTAGTGGGATGAAGGAAAGGAGAAAGGCTTCTGTCATTCTGGCCTATGGAGTTGGGGACAGGAATCTTAGCTCTGTTTAGTGGACCCTTGCTGTATGCACGACACATACTTACCACTAATAGTCATGTGACTATCATGTACTATTGTGTTCCTTTCAACGTGTGAAAGTAGTGATGCTGGCAGTTCAAATATACCAATCTCTCTTTTAAGTGAAAAGATGCAAGTTCTTGATTTAGGGAAGAAAAAAAAATCTGAGTGCAGAGGTTCTATCTGTGGTGAGAAGGTACTTCCATTCTTGACATTGTGATGAAGGAAAAAGAAGCTGATTCTAGTTTTGTGTTTACACTTCAGACTGCACAAGTTACGGCCTCCACGGATGATGATGTTCCTTAAGACAGAAAGCACATGGCACTGTAGGCTTTGTTAGCCTCTGTGTGAGGCTTCCACTGGAAGCAGAAGTCTTGGAATTAAGGTCTGTGCCATAGTGTGAGGGTTGATCGTACAGTGTTTTAAAGCCATAGAGTTCTAGGTCTGGAGAGTTTAAGATTGAATATTTGGGCAGCTGGTTCTTGGGGAGAGAATGCACAGGATGAATGTGACCTTGGGACATCTAAACTGGTCTTGGTGCTTTCTGCAATCAAAGAGGATACCAAAAGTTCCTTCCAGAGAGACCAGAGCAGACAGTGAGGGGCAGCTCCCTTTGGACACATTGCACCAGGCTGAGCTGTGAGTGATGGCAACCTAGCCATTTAGAGTCATCTTGTGGTCTGCTGAAAGTAGGAGATGCATATTCAAGTGATAAGTCCGGAATGGAAATTTTTGTTTTAGGAGTCAACTAATAATTTCAGTAATTGAAACCACAGAAGTAGTTAAGGTAGTTGATGTACAGTGATAAGAGCAGAGAGCCAAGGGATAGAAGTACTACAATGCTTAAATACCACAGGAGAACCAGGGGGAGGCTTCTGTGGGTTGCAACAACAATGAATCTTATGGAATCAGTGGAAATGTATATCGTGGAGAGCTGTAGGAATGGGAAGAGGGCAGGCATTGGAGATCACCGAGGGAAGAGAGCTGGAAAAGTGTGTCAAAGAAGCAAGGAGGGGAGGTTTCAAGGAACAGTGGTGAGCAGTTTTCTGTGCAGGAAACATTGTAGAATATGCATGGAGAAGAGGACAAGCCATTGGCCAAGGTCGAGTGGGCATGGATGACCTCAGAGAGAGGTCCAAGTCCTAGAGATGTAGGGATGCCTAGCACACATGAAGCCCAAGTCCAGTCATCGCATACAGAGCACCTGCTTCTTTACTTGGGGCAGGGCCTGACATCTCTGTATTTTCATTAAGCCCCACAGTTGGTTTTGCTACACAAACAAGCGCAAAAGCTATTGATGCGCCTTAGTCCTCTGTAATCACATAAGGGAGGCGGAACTCACCCGAGGCCGCACCTCAGGCTGCTGCTGAGGATGTAGGCAGTGGGCAGCGTCCACGTCCATGGTTTGAACATGTTGTGATCCGAAGGAGGGACCAGGAGCATGTCAGAGCTGCACTGTGAGTAGCTGGGACTCTGATCAAGTTGTCAAGGGACAGTAGACTCTGGTAGTGAGTCAGGTGGGAGGGGTCACCGGAAAACTCCATGAAGTCCTCTGATTAGTCATTGGAGCTAACACCCCTGCCATGGAAATGGACACTTCACAAATAGCCGCAGATGGGCTCTGTCTTACCAGCAAATGCTGTTAGAGCAAGATACTGTTTCCTACCCACCCAGTGAATGTTGTGCTTTAAGAGGAGGTTATACCCTCTTTGACGGTGCAGGAAAATTGATGCCCATGGACTTTTGAGAGTGGAACTTTGAAGAATTTTCTTGGAGGACATGTTGGCACATGCCAGAGTCTTAAATGTTTCTAGTTTTTGAGCCAGCAGTGTTCTAGAAAGGTATAGTAAAGAAGCCAAGAGAGAAGACCACGTGTAAGAGCTAGCTCTAGGTGTCAGAGCTGTAAGGGAGGCTCCCCTGGCTTCAAAGGCTCACTTAGACTGCTCTTGAGTGGGTGCTTAATTCTGGAAGTCTTTGTCTTCATCTGTAAAATGGATTCTTACAAGGATCCAGTGAAACAGTGTATTAAAACACTGTGCTCAGAATGCACCTCAGTCTTCCTAGGTGGGCAGCAATAGGGCGCCTACACATTTTTATTATTTTCTTTTTCTGTGCACACAAGGACTCATGGGCTTTTATTACAGAGTTAACAGCAAAATATTGGAAATTGTTTGTCTAGTATTAGCTTTTAGTAAAATGCTGTGTCCATATGATGCGATATCTTTGGAGCTATTTGTACTGACTTACGATAAGTGTTTAATGTCATGGGAAAGTTGCATGCTAAATTCAGTTAAGAAAAGTCCTTATATGGAGCAGTGCATCCAAAGTTGGTCGAGAGTCTCTGTAACTATAGATAGGCGGAGGAGAAAGTGGGAACAGCTTTCTGCCCCTCAGGTTCTGGAGCTTTCTGGAAGGTGGCATTGCAAGTGATTTTTACTTTAGCTTGGGAGTCTCTTTGTGAGATCTACATTTTTAAAATAATGAGCTCATACTATTCCAATCAGGAGAAGTTATTTAAAATAAATTTAACATCAGGAGATGCCAGATTGAAACTGTAATGGGCCAGATGGCCTGTTTTTACGCCGTCTCCTTGCTTTCTTTCCACAGCCCAGGAGCAAGCAAGAAGGAAGAGACCAGAAATAGGATCTTTTGCGAGGGACTTTGAAGAGGAGTTTGGGGAGAGATGGGAAAGCTTTGGGCACTACTAAAGGAAGCATCTCAGTTAGGGTGGGGGATGCCTGGAGTAGTTGGGAAGGTGCCTAGAGATGGGTGAAGATCAGGGGGCGTGGGCAGCCTACTTGCTGGGCAGGAGGGGCGACTGATGGAGCTGGAAGTTGAAGCCACTGTGCTTGGTGAAAAGAGGGGCTGCTTTCAATCTGGGAGGGGTGGCTAGTGCTTTATTGTTAAATCCAGCTCAGGAACACTATTCCGGTGGTGGTCAAAGGATGGGATGGATGACAGGGTGAATGCTTAAGTAAATCCCTAACGGTCTAGAACTAAGCACTGACTGGCTAAGTTGCCCCAAATCTGTCTTTAGAACACTGCAGAATTTGTGATAGCTGCTTTGCCTTGCTTTTTATCTACGTACATAATCAGCATTAAAACGTTTTGTTGTCGCTGAGTCCCAGCTCATCTTTCCTTCCAGCATGCAGGCTGGGTTCCGAGACCTGGCTCTCCCTCTGATCTATCTCATGACTGTCTACCCCGACCCTCTTCCCCCAGACCCCACTGCAACCAGAATGTTATGGTGGTTGTGGGTTCCCTGAAGAATGGACTGAGCTAGCAGTTTTCACTTTCTGGTTGATTTATGTCCATGCTGGAAATAGCACAGACGCACTTATTAGAAAACATGAAGCTCGGGGTCTGGACCATTCTCGGGGCCTTCCTGGCAGTGGACCTCCTAGAGCGTGAGGGACCTGGCCGGTCCCAGAATCATTCTTAAGGCTGCTGGGAAATCGCTACCACGCCAGTGGAATCTCACCTATTTATGGTTTAACACTGATTGACCTATATGCAGTAGCAGTAGACAAATGCCGTTATTGTGTAAGGCACAGAATGGAATTGGATATGGTTCTTCAGCAGATTCCAAGCTAAACAGATGCAGGTATTATTCCTCCTTTTCCCCTTGAATGAGGTTCCTAGTTACCTGAGAATCTGGGTTGCCCCCCCCCCTTTTTTAGGAGGTAGGGTTAGTGAGGGAGTAGTTTATTCATTATTGCATAGTTTTCCCTCGGCCTGTTTTAGTCTTGACTTGGCAATGCTCACATGCCGAGGGCAGCTGTAGTTTTCTGATGGTTGCTGCCTTATCTCGAGTGTGTGTGTATGTATGCTCTCATGTGTCTGCGCAGACTTGTGAGGGTCGGCGTGCATGTGGAGGTCAGAAGTCAATTTTGGATGTCTTTCTTAGTCACTTTCCACCTTATTTTTTGTTTGTTTGTTTTTCGAGGTAGGGTCTCACTCTAGTCCAGGCTGACCTGGAATTCACTATGTAGTCTCAGGGTGGCCTCGAACTCATGGTGATCCTCCTACCTCTGCCTCCTGAGTGCTGGGATTAAAGGCGTGTGCCAACACGCCCGGCTCTACCTTATATTTTGAGACTAGGTCTCTCATAGAATTTAGAGATCACTACTTAGGCTAGACGAGCCTAGCCAAGTATCTTCTTGTTTCTGCCTTCCCAGCGCTAGGATTATAGGCATGCCCCCTCACCACGGGTGCTGGGGACTCAAGCTCAGGCTCACTTGCTTGTTCAGCAAGCACGTTACCCACTGAGCCATCTCCTCAGCCTTTCATATCCATCTCTCACCAAGTTAGGGGAATCCGGATGAGGTCATGACTCACGAGTGTTTTGAGTGTTGCATTAAGTGAAATGCTTGCCCTCGTTAGAGTGGCCATTTGTCTTCTCTAGCCATCCTTGGCTACAGCGAGGGACAGCCAGCTTTCTGCTCTGTCCACACCTCTCTGTCCAGCTCCCCAGCCTCCACCCTTCCATGAAGCAGTGCCAGGAAAGAATTTCCATAAAGATAAGGCCCATGTGTGAGGGTGGGATGATTTAAATATGCATTTTTGGAGACTTAACATGGTGAGTTTTATTCTGGATATCTTTGTTTTCTTTTGACAGGATTGCAGGTGTGCAGGAAACTTGTGAAATTAGAACAAAGAGTTCTCTTTCCCTTCACCCAGACACCCTCTGTGTTATTACCTCAGTCATTTCCCTCACATATCTGTGTGCACGTGTGCATGCTCAAATATACACGTATATACATACACACTTTGACACATTTTTCCTTGAGACTTTTTTTTTTTTTTTTTTGAGATAGGGTCTTGCTGTGTATAGCAGGCTGTCCTGAAACTCACCACCCAAGATCTGCTTGCCTCTGCCCACCCCCATGTTGGGATCATAGGAGTGTGCCACCACACTCATGTGCTCCTATAAGCCCCCTCAAACCATTTTTCACATTTTGCCAGTTGTCCCAGCTCTGTCTTTGCTAGGGAAAGAAAACCTCAGGTTGTGGTGTTTCCCTGTTTTCTGTAATTCAAGACAGTGCTTTGGTGTTTGTTTCAGGACACTGACATTTCTGAGGTGTTGTGCTGGTTGTCCTTCATTTGGATTTGTTCTTCGTTGATTAGGTTCTCATTTTGCATTTTCAGCAGGAAAGAGTGACAGGCATGTTCTGTTCTTATCAGTGTATCTATCAGTAGGCATGTGATGTCACTGTCTTGTCTCATTGGTGATGTAGACTTTGGTCATTTGGTTAAGATGGTGTCTGCCAGGTCGCTCCAACTGTCAAGTTACTGTTTTCCTTCTGTAATAAGAATCTGTGGACATACTCTTTGAGATTTTAAAAACTCATAGCTAATAGTTTGAGTAACCATGATTAGTTCCTGAATGGACTATTTTTAGATGATTACCAAAGGGTGATTTCCTAATTTCATGCTTTTTTTTTTTTCTGTATTTATTCATTGGGTTTCTACCCTAAGCAAGAACTTACACATTTTCTTATTTATTTGTTTGTTTGTTTATAAATAAACGCATTGGTGCAATCATTTGCTCTCCTTCAGTTTTCTTGTTCATAGTGTGTCTGGTGTGTCTGGTAGGGGCCCCTGTAGCTTACCCCTATGGCCATTTGAGAACTCCTTAGTCTGTGAGTTCACTATGCTCCAAGATAAGCTTATGCTCTTCCTGCTCCAGCTGAAGACCTGAACATTTACCCAAGATTCTCTCAAGTCCCATTAACTGGACATTCTTAAGCTATAAGGAAAAAATAGTGTTCAGGAATCACGTTTCATCCCCTTGAAGTGTTGTTTCCCCCACCTATCACATCAAATTATAGAGAATCTAGAGGTGTGTGGTACATGGAACCCGACCTCATGCTGTTCACAGCTCAGAAGACAGGCCAGCAGATAACCAGCCATACAGAGTGATGGCCCCAGAGCCGTGTGCAGAACAGGGGTAAAGCTGACTGATCACCATCTCCCAAAGGCTGCCCAGTGGAATCTCCTGGCACTACAAACCTTTTCACCTCCATTTGTAAGTCCAGGACATGGGATATTTCACAGGAAATACCCCTTGGAAGACTAATACTAACCCTTGGCAAAGATATTCCTTTGTTATCAAGTGACTCTAATTCCTTATAAACCACCTTCAGTTTTGGTGGTTGCATCCTGAAGTGAGGTGAAGACACATACCTTCCTAACTCTCCCAGATGGGGGAAGGCAGGCTTTCAGAGAGTTAGGGCTAGTTGTCTTGCCTTACCCTTTGAGCACAAAGTGTTTCAGTTTCTCAGTGTCCCTTGTCCGGGATTACCCAGAATGGATTGTGCATTCTTCATATACAGACAAGACCCAGTTCATGGGAACCTGCTGAACTCCACCAGGTACAGAGATCCCTCCTATCTCCAGAGAATGGAGCCCTGTCTCCTTGCCAAGTGTGTGTGTGTGTGTGTGTGTGTGTGTGTGTGTGTGTGTGTGTTACATGGACTACTGTTAATGTGCAGCCTGCCAGCCTTTGGTTTAGACAACAGTTTCATATTTAGCTTCGGGTCTGTTCCGAGTGTTCGAGGTCTTCTTTTCCATCTTGTTATTGCCCTTGTAGCTTTCCTCATTCATGCTTTGTTCCGCTAGCTGGATTCTTCAGGTTGTTGACTTGTGACAAGTCACTAGACAATCCTCCGAGTTGATACTGAAGGTGATGACATCTTGCAGCTGCAAAATCATCCAGACTTTCTTACCTGAAGCTGGATTTCCTTTAGTGACATGTTTTGGTGTACCTTGTGAAAGTAGTCTGCCGCACTTCTCAGTTCAGGGAGTCCAAGTGAGGCTGCGTTTCAGTTTGTGCCATGTGGGGTTTCTTGCTGGAGCCGAAGCTGGTGGCTAGTTGCTCAGGATGCCACCGCCCCAAACAAACTTCACCAGCACCATGGAACCTGATCTAAATCTAAGAATGTACAACATGTAGTGTGCACCATGCACTTGGAACTCTGATGTCATTGCTCTACGCACAGTCATGCTCTCCCGTGCCTGCCTTCATGGGACTTTGGAAAGCATTTGCCTTGATGTGACTTGTTTGTGGTCTCTTCCTCGTGAGAATATAAGCTGAAACCTGGTGGTCATGGCGCCCCTGACACCTGATCTAGAAGCTCAGTACTGAATGAGTGAATGAATACATACTCTGACCTGGTTTCTAGAAAATGCTTTCCTTCTCTTTCTCCTTATTCTTGCCTGTCAGTCAAGACTTTGCTCCTGCTTCCCCTACTCACCTTGTCTTCTTCCCACTTTCTGAAGGTATTCAAGTGCAGAGGGCCATTTTGAGCTTGTCCCCCTCCTGTTCCTTCGGTAGGATTACGGTGTTGTGTTACATGAGCGTTCCCACTGGGCCCTGAACTTAAGACAGACCCTGAACACATAAAGGGCAAATGCCCACATTGGGTGTCAGGTTATTCTCTTGTTCTTTTTGAAAACCAGACATTAAAGGAAAACATCGTGGAGTGGCTAAGAACATAGACCCCCAAAGTCAGACTTCCTGGCTTTGTCATTTAGGCTGTGCAATCTTAGGCAGCCTTGGGTTTCCCATCTCTAGAATGGGGATAAAAAATAGGTCACATCTCAGGCTGATTATGAGGGTCAAAGTGATGCTATCTATACAAGTAGGTCTTAACACCATGTCTAGCTCAACAAGTGATGGCTTCCATAATGATGACTTTAACTTAAAACCTTTTGGGCACAAAGGTGGAAATTATGTCACTCCTAACCTCACCCCACAGAACTTCCCATCATAAAAATGTTGATAGAAATGTCTAATATTCTGTGCAGGCTTCATTCATTGAGCATCTGATCATCTTTTCCCATGCTTGTAAATGGGTTCTTTAAAGATTTCAGTCTTAAAATAGCATATGGAGTTCTGTGCAACCCATTTAGTCCCTGTTTTGCTTATTTCTATCCCTCCCCCTCCCCCCTTACAAATCTTGTAGTGAACAGTCTCATGTCCTCTCTAACATGTGTCTCTGGGGTTGTTTCCTTGGGATAAACACCTAGAATGGAGAAGTTGCCCTGAAGGGCTTGTGCACTTCTTGGGCACTGGCAGGAGGGAGGTACTTTCTGCTTCTCCCTGGGGCAGGGCCAAAGAGCCCCCAGGGAAACGGGCATCCTTGCCTGCTGTGGCTGAGGTCTCTGGTGATGGCCTGTGGGTTATTCATGGAGGGAATCATTTCTTTCCCAGACTCTATTCTCTCTTTGTTTTCCTTCCTTCCCTTTTGTCTCCCTTCTTGGTTTTCTGCCAAACAGCCCCTTGTGAAAGGACCGCCTAATTAACCCTGTGCTAATTAACAATTTAAAATTACACAGTGCGACTGTTCATGTTTAATTCTCTGGGAGCTGGAGCAATAGCGGGAACCCCCTCCCCTTCCTTGTAACCACACCCCCGGAACTGTTGCTTCTCACCCAGCCCTGTCTCCTTCTAGGAGTGAGAACTGTTGTGCTGTGTCCTGTAGTATAAGAAGGGGATTGTCACCTTGATGAGTGGCATGCCCCATTGCACCATGGTGGACTTACAAAGCATTCTTTGAAAAGTCGAGTTAGGGACTTGCAAAACTGCAGTTGACTTTAAAGGAGGGGATGGACCAGAACTTGGAGATGAGGGCAGGTTGGGGGTTCTATGTTGGTCTTTATGAAGGTGCTGGAGCTTTTTTGTACACAATTACTTTTCAGATGGCAGCAGATGCTAACAGAGACGGAGCAAGCAGGCACGCATGTGCACGAATACCACCCTGGTTACTCCTGTCTTCTCATGAACTTCACTACCGAATTCTGAAACAGTGTTGAGTGTCATATCGGGGAACATGCATAGCACACCTGGTCACTTACCAGGAATTTGGGGCAGTGAATAAATAAGGCAAAGAAAAGTGGGCAGCAGGTTGAGGGTTTGGTGTTAGCCAGCCCTGGAGTGCATGAAGGATGGGGCGGGTGCTGAGGAGAGGCCTGTGGATGCTGGCTGGAGGGCTGCCCGTGAAAGCACGGGGACCCACTTGGTTCCCAGGCTGCCCTCTGTAACTGAAGATCATTGATTTTACGGGAAACCATGTTTACAGACAGAGTGCTGATCGACCTGCCGAGTTGACTTCTGCCTCCTTAAGTAAGAACTACCTTTTTCTTATTGACTGGCTGATAAGCAGAGCGAGCGCACCAGCGGGCGGGGTGGGAGAGCAGTGGATGCCCCGAAGCCCATGAACTGCCTGACTGGACAGGATGAAGAGATTGCTTCATGCCTGTGTTCCAGTCTCTCCCTGGACCATTCCCCATCCCTGCACCTGCCAGTGAATGAGGCTGGGCAAACATAGTCATCTTTCCCTGGTCACCTGGTGATAAGAGTGCCAACCAAGCGCAGGCAAGCTGGTCATTGGGTAAAGAGGCTGTGACAGTGTCTCAAGTGTTCTTTCAGGTTTCCTGGAATGATGTGAACAAGCAGATTCTGACTCTGGGGAGCATGTGTGTCCTAGGTTGGACTCTGCATTTCTCACAAGCTCCCCGGTGGTGAAGTCAGCGCTAGTCCATGACAGAACTTTCTTTATCATTCCCAAGGTTGTCAAAGGTTCTGCTTGTCATGGCTAACACGGTGAGGAAAGGAAGCCCAGAGCAGGCAACCTGGCTCTAGGAACGGGCTCCGACCACCTCACCTGCCTACATCATCTGTCTTTGTTGTCACAAGGTCATTGGCTTTCGGTAGAAGACAAGTAAGGGACTTTCTAAAAGTCAGAGCCTCTTAGCTGGATAGCTTGTGGAGGAGGAGGAAAGCAGAGCAGGCAGAGCCCACCAATTAATTGGTAAACACTAGCAGGTTTCTCTGGCCCAGCCCAGGCTGCAGAGGAGATCGGCTTTGCTGTCGATAAACAAGTCCCTGGTGCGGCATCAAAGCTGTTCTCCTTTATCAATCGTGGCCTCCCCTTCCCGCATGTTCCTGTAACTTACCAAGCATTTATGACATTGATTTTACAATCGGGCTGTTAACCCTCCCGCCCCTTCGTGCCTGCCAACCTTTTTGGCATAAACTGTCAATCAGATGTCATCCAGCCAATCAGCATCTTTAAGGGCCTCCCCAGATTCTCACCTGTTTCCACAGCGAAGCCTTGCAGGAAGTCCCATTTGCTATTGGGTTTGTGTGCTATCCGTTTCAAACGAACACGTCTTTTCTACGGTACACAGAACCTTGTCATCAGAGCCCGAGGTCATCCATTAAGAGATAAGCATGCATGCATGTGGGTTTTAAACAAATCAAGACACATTCTTCCAAAAAGTTATTTCTTCTGAGGCTTTAGTAAACCTGCCTTCTCCATCTTTTCCCGAGGGGGAGCTGTTGGCTCACTGTGCAGTCAAGTCTCAAGTAATGAGGAAGGGGGAAAAAAAAAAGAATAAGGGGGGGTGGTAAGGGATGGAGGGAGACTATGCACAGCCCAAACCTTTTTTTGCTGCTGCTGAATGAGATGGTAGGCTCTTGTGGAAGGTATAGAGGGCTAGCCTGGTGTCTGTGGTGGAAAAGACCAGAGCCTAGCGAAGTGCTCATGCTGTCTCTCTGCAGTGATCTTGCCACAGAAGTTAGGTGGTCAGGGATGGGTTGAGGCTTTCTCAGGGACAGGAGATTTCAGAGGGCAAGTTCAGCTCAGTAGCACTTTGGAGTCGGAAACGGAAAAGCCCCAGGGCTGAAGGACAGCTGCTTGGGTAGCGATTAATAACCAAGAGGCAGGTGTAGGAGTGGGGCCTGTGGAGCCCAGCTGCTGCCTCAGCTTGTGTTCAAGTTCTTGATAGCAAAAACCACTAAGTGCATGGTAAACGGGCTCCCTGCAGATGGGCTAGGTAGAGCTGCTGCAGGCCGCATTGGCCAATTGAGAGCCTGGCCATCTCTTACTAGAAATATCAAGCTCACATTTTGTTCTGTCATAATTTTGATCTAAGTTGCTGAGTCCCAGGCAAGGGAGCTCTCCTGGTTGGAGTGGAGGAGGTGGGAATTCAGTGGTCTGTCTTCTGTTCTGTGGTCAGGGTGGCAGCGGTCTGTTTTGAGACTGAGCCTCCCAGGCTTACTGTGAGGGAAATTATAGTAATATTTCTGAGGCCTGAAGGGGGTGGGATGTGGCCATTGGCCCTCAAGCCTGAACCTTTGTCCTTTGAGTCTTGTAGACGTCAAAGACCTTTGAACTTCTTGAACTAGACATCTGGGCAATGCAAGCATCTTCAGTTTCTCTACATCACTGGGCACGTTGCAGTATCCCCTCCTTTCTGAGGGTCTCACACTTCCCCCTCTTACCTCCCCGGTGTCCCTCTGTTCTGCAGTGTGATAGGGCTGGGGTGAAGTTTTTTGGAGGCCCTCTGGATGTGCTAGGGCCTCTTCTTGGGGCTGGTGCGATAAAGCCCTCTTCCAGTGTGGCTCACTGCAGGACCTGATTTGAAGTCCTGGTGGCAACCATTAAAACTGAACTGTTCTCCAAGGTTAGGGTGGCCAGTAGTGTGAAGTCAAGAGAGGCTGGCCCCCCTTTCCCTTGTCCTGTTCATGCATGGCCCACAGTACTGCTTGCCTGCTGTGTGCTGCACTGGGCAGGGGGCCATGTCCCCCAGTCTGCCCTCTGCCCTGCTGCCTTTGTGTTGTGGGTGTGGACAGAAGCCTCTTGGAGCGCTCCTCCGCGGGACCTTAGCCTTGGCCCTCCTAACCTCTTTCCTTTCTCTCTCTCTTTCCCCTGTCTCCCTCCTCCCCCTTGCCTCCGCCCTTCAGGTCCGATCCGTACTGGGTGCAATGAAAGCTCCACGCAGGCCTTACCATGGAAGGCTGTGACTCGCCCGTCGTCTCGGGGAAGGACAATGGGTGCGGTATCCCTCAGCACCGACAATGGACTGAACTCAACAGCACCCACCTCCCCGACAAACCCAGTAGCATGGAGCAGCCCGCAGGCGAGAGCCACGGGCCCCTGGACAGCCTGAGGGCCCCCTTCAATGAGCGCCTGGCGGACAGCAGCGCCTCGGCCGGGCCCCCAGCCGAGCCTGCCAGCAAGGAGGTCAGCTGCAACGAGTGCTCAGCCTCCTTCGCCAGCCTGCAGACCTACATGGAGCACCATTGCGCTGGCACACGCCCCCCACCGCCCCTGCGAGAGGACAGTGCCAGCGACAGCAGCGAGGAGGGCGACGAGGAGAGCGACGTGGAGAACCTGGCCGGGGAGATCGTCTACCAGCCAGATGGCTCCGCGTACATCGTCGAGAGCCTGAGCCAGCTGGCCCAGGGTGGGGGCGCTGGTGGCAGCGGCAGTGACAGCGGACCCCTCCCCTCTCTCTTCTTGAACTCTCTCCCCGGGGCAGGGGGCAAACAAGGGGACCCTTCGTGTGCTGCACCCGTGTACCCGCAGATCATCAACACTTTCCATATAGCCTCATCCTTCGGGAAATGGTTTGAGGGCTCAGACCAGGCTTTCCCGAATACCTCAGCCTTGGCAGGGCTCAGCCCTGTCCTGCACAGCTTCCGCGTTTTTGACGTGCGACACAAAAGCAACAAGGATTACCTGAACAGCGATGGTTCCGCCAAAAGCTCCTGCGTATCCAAAGATGTCCCCAACAATGTGGACCTGTCCACATTCGATGGCTTTGTGCTCTACGGCAAGAGGAAGCCCATCCTGATGTGCTTCTTGTGCAAGCTCTCCTTCGGGTACGTCCGTTCATTTGTGACCCACGCGGTGCACGACCATCGAATGACCCTGAGTGAAGACGAGCGGAAAATTCTTAGCAATAAGAACATCTCCGCTATCATCCAAGGGATCGGCAAAGACAAGGAACCCCTTGTAAGTTTTCTGGAACCAAAAAACAAAAACTTTCAACACCCTTTAGTTTCCACAGCTAACCTCATAGGCCCCGGACACAGTTTTTACGGTAAATTTAGTGGCATTCGCATGGAAGGGGAGGAGGCTCTCCCAGCCGGCTCTGCTGCTGGCCCCGAGCAGCCCCAGGCTGGGCTCTTGACCCCCAGCACCCTCCTGAACCTTGGCGGGCTCACCAGCTCGGTCCTGAAGACCCCCATTACCTCAGTCCCCCTGGGGCCTCTGGCTTCCAGCCCTACCAAATCCTCAGAGGGCCAGGACTCTGGGGCGGCCGAAGGGGAGAAGCAAGAAGTGGGTGATCCGGATTGCTTCTCCGAGAAAGCAGAGCCAGCCGAGGAGGAGGAGGAGGCAGAGGAGGAAGAGGAAGAAGAAGAGGCGGAGGAGGAGGAGGAAGAGGAAGAAGAGGAGGAGGAAGATGAGGGTTGCAAAGGACTCTTTCCAAGTGAGTTGGACGAGGAGCTGGAGGACAGGCCCCCCGAGGAGTCTGGGGCCTCGGCAGGTGGTGGCAGCAAAAAGGACTTTGCTCTCTCAAACCAAAGCGTTTCTAACTCCCCCTTAATGCCTAGTGTGCTCCAGACCCTGTCGAGGGGCACAGCTTCTACTAGTTCTAATTCCGCTTCTTCCTTTGTTGTCTTTGACGGTGCGAACAGGAGGAATCGGTTAAGCTTTAACAGTGAGGGCGTCAGGGCCAATGTGGCAGAGGGCGGCAGGAGGCTGGACTTCACTGACGAAAGTGCCAATAAAGACAATGCCACAGCACCAGAACCAAATGAAAGCACAGAGGGCGACGATGGGGGCTTCGTCCCCCATCACCAGCACGCTGGCTCCCTCTGCGAGCTTGGGGTTGGGGAATGCCCCTCGGGGAGTGGCGTGGAGTGCCCCAAATGCGACACGGTCCTGGGCTCCTCCCGCTCCCTGGGTGGCCACATGACCATGATGCATTCTCGTAACTCGTGCAAGACACTCAAGTGCCCCAAGTGCAACTGGCACTATAAGTACCAGCAGACGCTGGAGGCACATATGAAGGAGAAGCACCCGGAGCCAGGGGGCTCCTGTGTCTATTGCAAAAGCGGGCAGCCCCACCCCCGGTTGGCACGAGGCGAGAGCTACACGTGTGGTTACAAGCCTTTCCGCTGCGAGGTGTGTAACTACTCCACAACTACCAAAGGCAACCTCAGTATTCATATGCAGTCGGACAAGCATCTAAACAACATGCAGAACCTGCAGAACGGAGGGGGGGAGCAGGTCTTCAGCCACACTGCTGGAGCGGCAGCTGCGGCGGCGGCTGCAGCAGCCGCGGCTGCCAATATCGGCAGCTCCTGCGGGGCCCCCTCGCCCACCAAACCAAAAAGCAAACCCACGTGGCGGTGTGAGGTGTGCGATTACGAGACCAACGTGGCCAGGAACCTCCGCATCCACATGACCAGCGAGAAGCACATGCACAACATGATGCTGCTCCAGCAGAACATGACCCACATCCAGCACAGTAGGCACCTGGGCCTGGGCAGCCTGCCCTCGCCCGCGGAGGCCGAGCTCTACCAGTACTACCTGGCCCAGAACATGAACCTGCCCAACCTCAAGATGGACGGCACCCCCTCCGACACCCAGTTCATGATGAGTGGATTCCAGCTGGATCCTGCTGCACCCATGGCTGCCATGACGCCTGCTCTAGGTGAGGCTAACCACGTGCTTGCTTGGTTTTGACCCTAGAGGTTTTGTGGGGGTGGGGTGGGGGGAGGCTGTGGGTGAGATGTGGACCAGGCTGAGGCAGTCCTGTGGACTGGGTTCCTGTTGGCCTTCTTGGATTGTTTGGTGTCCGTGGGGGTACCTCACAAGGATTCCTTTGAACTCTGTGTACCTATGGAAGGGTTTTTTTATGCTGCAACAGAACTATGGTTGTACTCTGGCTGCAAGGATCTGGGATTAAAGTTTAAGTGTTTCCTCTAGTTTTTGGTTTATGGTCAACTTACATTACTGTTACCTTACTGTTCCTATTCTCTCTTTTTTTTTCTCTCTTTCTTAATTTGAAACATCGCCATACTCACTCAAAATTTTTGAGTTCCATTAAATATTTATTGAAATTTACAGGAAACTGTAGCTGGTACAGTCCCCTCAATAAGAGGAACTTCAAGTCATAGTACACCTTACTGAAGTAACCAAAGGCTGATTCCATGCCAAGCTTGGGAACCACCAATGGAGGTTTCTCAGAATTCTGGATGTCTTTGTGAGGATTTTGATGGAAGAGACATGTTCCCACCAGTTTTGGATGAGTTGTTGGTGATTAGTGTAGTTGGGAATTATTTCTTATGAGGACACTGTCATGAGTGAACTAGATTGAAAAATTGATAAATCATGAAATTGTTCAGGAAAGAAGCTAGGTTTTAATAGCAGTTACAAGTTGGTCAGTGGATGAATGGCTATGCTTTAAAGCAGTTGTATTTGCTAGATTCATACTTTAACCATATTAGCTTTCTCTTATCATAAAAAATATGTGAGATGAGCGGTATGAAAAGAAAAAAGTATTTTGTCTCACAGTTTTGGAGGTTTCAGTCCTTGGCCAGTTGGCTCCAGTGCTTTGGGGCCTGTGCCAAGGCAGTGCATCATGGTGGGAAGAGCTAAGGGCTGAAGTAGTCAGGAGCTAAAGGGAAAAGGAGAGGAAGAAAAGGGGCCTAGGTCTCAGTGTCTATTTCAATTGCTCTCATATGCTCGGAAGACTTCCAAGTAGATCCTACTTTTAAAAAGTCCTACCACCTTCCAGTAGTTCCATAGGGCATGGACTAAGTTTTTAACACATAGGCCTTTGGGATACACTTACCCAAACCATAGTACTGGGTCTTAATTGGTTTAATAGATCGAAAATAGAGCCAAAGAGGGGTTGGCTTATTTAGTTACCTCACAAGCATGAGAACCTGAATTTGATCCCCAGTACTCATATAAAGTCTAGGTGTGGCAGCGTGTGCCTGTAATCCTAACAATGGGCAGGCAGAGACAGAAGGATCTCTGGAGTTTGCTGGCTAGCCGGTTTAGCCTCATGGGTAAGCTCCAGGCCAATGAGTATCATCACTGTCTCAAAAAGAGGTGGATGATCTACCTGAGGATGGCATCCAAGGTTGCCCTCTGGCTTGTGTATACATACACGTGTGTGCCCACACACAGGGACATACATACATATTACATATACAAACACAGACACAAAAACAATGAAGCCACCAATATATAGGGTTTAGAGCTGACAACTGTAGATCATGACGAGGTTTTTGAGAGTTGCTTTAGCAAGGAAATGTACACATTGGTTTTGTTAAGGCCAGGATGACAGTTGGCCCCCTCCTGACCCTCCCAGACCCGTTGTAGTGCCCTTCCTGGTTTCTGTTCCTGGACTTTGTTGTCTAACCCTCTTGGGGCCAGTGGAGATGGTCCGAGTTAGGCTGTATCCTATGACAAATATGGACATAAGTTGTTATCAGCAACGAAGTGTGAGTGAATGCCTTTATCCAGGCATAGTTTAGGTAAGTTCCAGAAAGCCTGATCTCCCCCATTCACAGATCTTTATTTATGTTATGTTTGAGTACTAATTGATGCTGATGAGGTACGTTTCAAAGCATGTTTTTTTCCTACTATGCATTTCACTTTGAATTCATGATACTTTAATCTTGTTTCCCATTTTGAAACATTAACCTGTTGATCTTTTATTACCAAATGATCTGAAGATATTTGACCAACTTGGTTAATCACAAAGGCACAGGCATCCATTGTCTAATTTGTCCCCTGGTAAACTATGCACACCAGGGGGTGGGCACTGTGACTTTTTAAGACAGTAGGCATTGGAGTATTCTGGGGATTTTAAATCCTGGCAGATCTAGGGGAAACACAATATGTGACAGAGGGCACAGAAACTGGATGGATTCATATTGAGTCAAAACAAAATCTTTAATTTTCATGAAAATGGCAACTAAGGCTTGTGTTGAAAAGCAGTGATATATTCTACTTTTCTGTCTGGTGTCTGTGAGTCATGGTTTATCACACAGTGAAGTGTTATGGCAGGTACATCAAAACCCCAGAAGGACAAATCCCTGTGTTCTAAAGAACACAAGCTTTTTAAGGTGAGCCACATTCTGTTTCTTAAAGAAATAGAGACAGAGCGCCCTTGCCTAGGACCTTGCTAGGGTCAGTCAAGAGTGGTCAGTGTCACCACTTGTTGGACAAGGTGAGTCTTCGGAGACATACTGTTCTTTCCATAGGCTCCAAGGTCTGTGGAGGTGAGGACAGTCACAGATGTGGGTGGGGAGACAATTGGAAGTGTCCAAAAGGGTTATAATTAGAGTTGGAGGATCTCAGTAGGAGGAAGGACATATGCAAATGAGAAGAGTCTTAGCTTTCCGTTCAGTGTGTCGCTGTTAGGTGGTTAGTAAGATGGCTGTAGGCATTATTAGACGAGACTGGAAACTGCAGGGGGGAAGGGTTTTGTGAAGCACACTTCCGCTTACCAAGTTACTGTTCTCAGGCTTCCGTTGACAGCACTTTCTCTTCAGTCGCATCAGACAGACACACATTGTGGGGATTCTTCCAGAAAGCTGGAGGACTAGAACGAGGAGAGGGTTGCACCCTTTGGTCTGCTATGGCTGGGTTGGATTCGCCACCATTTGTAGTCAGGATGTTAGTCCTGAGATCCCTGAACATTGTCTCGAGCATCCCTTTAGACTTCAAGTCTAGCACAGCATGAAGGACAGGGTCACTTGCAGAGGCATCTTCGTGTTCCTAAGTAGCCAGGCAGCCACAAAACCCTTGCATGGGGTTCAGCCTTTGGTTCAAGCATGCTATTTCATCCAGATGTTTCTCTAACTCTCTAAGGCTGTGCTTCCCAGTGGGCTCACATGCCAGGCAATGAATTCTAAGTCACTTGCATCCGTGTCATGGGGACAGATTCCTTTCCAAGAGCCTATCTCCAGTAGGGCTCAAGAGGAAACCTGCTGTGTTCTTACTGCCTGGGAATGGAGTGAGGTTCATCTAATTCACAGAGGCTAAATTAGCCGTGTGGACTTGTGGGATTCCGACACCCTGGCGTTCCTCCAAGCTGGAGCTCTTGACGGGAGGTTTGGCTTGCCCTTCATCGTTCTAACCCTTCCTGCTGATCCTCTGCTGTGCCTGAGGTTTACATTTCATCTCGTAAGAACTTGGGTTGGTGTCAGGAACTGATCTCCTCTGCTTTTTCTGAGGACTTCGAACAGTTATTCAGTCATTCAGCAGGTGACAGCTGAATTTCTCGTAGAGCAGCAGTATTGATGCACTGAGGCTACATTGAAAGAGGGGGAAGATGCGATGCTTCAGGTGGTTGCCATCAGAAACAAATATATGTTTGCTCCTTACCCTCCAGGCACTTGCTGCTTTGACTGAACACTGCATATGCTCTGTGGATGTTGCCTGCCTTCTTCCCCATTAAGGAATGGAACTTCTTTTCTCTCTTTCTTTCCTCTCTTGTACTAAAAAGAATGTCATAGTTATGGCTTCTCTCACCAGGGGAGATGGCCAGAGAGACAATAAGCAGAAAGCTTCCTAAGCCTTCGGGAATGCATGTGTGGAAGATTTCTGTGGCTTGTTAGATTGTCTGCAGACTTCAAATACAGTTGGTCTTGCTTAGTGGAGTCTATGCTGATTTTTTCACTTGAGGTGCAGTGTAAACAAGAAAATCATTAAACACACACACAACACCCCCATCTTTCCTTTGATGAGCCACTACCTTGGATTCTAATCAGCCATTAAAAAAATAACCCCAGCCTAACCACATGTAAAAGGTCAAGTTTAAATATCAGTTGGAGGATGGGAGTAGACCTCAGAGCTCAAGTGTGTCTGTGTTCAGGGGAGAGGCAGAAAATAGAAGGCAGTGCTCAGCTTTCAGTGGTCTGTGTGTATCTAGTCTAGGTAGATGGAGGGAAGGCTGTTCTTTCCAAGGCTTTCCCCCTGATATAAATAAGCTTTCTGTATTAATTTCCCATCAGTGAAGATAAGCCTGTTCCTGTCTTATGCAGGGCTGGGATGGAGAAAGGAGGAGGTACCTCTTGGACCCGTTTTAGGGACTGTGAACTTGTATCATTTTGGCCCTGTTTTGGTTGGCAAACCAAGCATTTGTCCATCTGTGCAGTGGGCTGGATTCTCACATGAGAGGGTAATTCAAAATCCAGTTGGACCCCTGCACTCGCGTGTCTGTGCCCCAGTAGGGTATGCTAGTGGTGATGGGCCCTGTGTGTGGTTATCCATGGCCAACAAAGAGAATGTGATCGGCTCCTGGTAGATCCACATCTCACTTGATGCAGAGGCTCAGGAAAGGAAGAGTATTCCCAGTGGGAGGTTGGGACCGAGCAGGCAGCATTGATGGACAGGTAGGAGTTTGACAAGAGAGGTGTATGTGTTGACCAACAGAGACTATTCCTGGAATCTTTGCTGTAGACATGTGCCATTCAACACAGCAGTGACTGGCCATGTGTGGTCATGTAAATTTCAGTTAATTGCAATGAAAACTTCAGTTCCTCATTTTCACTAGTCATATTTCAAAAAATGTGTTGCCGGTGACTACTGCATCGGCCTACATCACGCGGCTCTAGAGCATGCCCACCATGAAAGTTCTGTTAGTCATTGATGCTTTAGGTGAATCCTGGGATCAAATCAGAGTCTCCCAAGGCCCTGCGGTTGTAGGCTGAAGCTCTGCTCATTTCTGGTTCTGGGGCAGTGTGACGGTTCAGATTCTGTCATATTCAGAGAGTGAGCCTAATTTCTAGCTTTACGGGATCCTGGGAAGGAGGACAGATGGAAATCGTTCAGGAGGTCGTGGTCCTGAAAAAGGAAAGACAAGGCTGCGCACACCCTCAAAATGTCTGTGGAAAGATCCACACACATCCAGTGAACTTTGCAGCCAGTAGCACCTTACAGTGTTTGCAGAGTGACCCTGTTCTCCTCGAGCCCCAGTGGAGGGTGAGGTGGTGCCACAGTTATTCGGCTGGCCTCTGACTTTCTTCCTCTGTCCTTCCCTGCAGTGGGCGGTGAGATTCCCCTAGACATGCGGCTCGGGGGCGGGCAGCTGGTGTCCGAGGAGCTGATGAACCTGGGCGAGAGCTTCATCCAGACCAACGACCCGTCGCTGAAGCTCTTCCAGTGTGCCGTCTGTAACAAGTTCACGACGGACAACCTGGACATGCTGGGGCTGCACATGAACGTGGAGCGCAGCCTCTCGGAGGACGAGTGGAAGGCTGTGATGGGGGACTCATACCAGTGCAAGCTCTGCCGCTACAACACGCAGCTCAAGGCCAACTTCCAGCTGCACTGCAAGACGGACAAGCATGTGCAGAAGTACCAGCTGGTGGCTCACATCAAGGAGGGTGGCAAGGCCAACGAGTGGAGGCTCAAGTGTGTGGCCATCGGCAACCCCGTGCACCTGAAGTGCAACGCCTGCGACTACTACACCAATAGCCTGGAGAAGCTGCGGCTGCATACCGTCAACTCCAGGCATGAGGCCAGCCTGAAGTTGTACAAGGTAAGGTCTGCTCTTCATGGCCCGGCTGCCATGGGGACCTGGAAGATGGGGGGAGACCTGCAGAGGGGACAAGCAGTCTTTGCTTTGACCTGGCTTGGCTAGCTGCTGCCTGTCAACCTAACTCGGGCAGGGGGCTTGGCATCCACTGACGTGATTGCAGCTTCACCTGGTGGCTGAGGGCTCTTGCTCTGGGGTACCCAGTGTGGGGGCAAGTTTAGTTTTCAGTAGCACAGTGGTGCAGTGTTCCTCTTTCTTCAGCCACTGTGGCCGTCTCTTGTAGGCTTCCTCTTCCACTTTTCCATCCTTTCCAGATTTCTGTTTCTTCCTTCCTGGATGCTCTTAGGGTGCTTTATTCATTCATTCTGCCAACTGGTCTACATTGAGCATCTTCTGTATATTAGACACTGTTCTGAAAATGTGCCTAAATCAATGCATAATATGTAACACACATACTGTATATATATATATATATATATATATATATATATATATATGTATATATATGTATATTTATTTGTGTCTTCATAGAGCTTCCAGTCTTTTGGAGGGAGATGATGACAGACACAGCAAATGAATAAAGCATATAGTCAGTTGGAAGATGGTAAATGCTATGGAGAAAACCAGGCCAAGTGAGAGGGCTCCCTGCTCTTTCTCTTTGCTTCCTATATTCTGTGTTCCTTTCTTCCTCTTCCTCTTGCCCTCTTTCATTCCTTCTTTTCACTCTTTCTACCCCAACCCCTAAGGGGTCCCTCTCTCAACTGCATAGCCCATAGCAGAGGAGGAGGGGCTGCACATACTGTAAATAGTCCTTTTACTTGCACGGCAGGATTGCTCCAGACGTTTCTATTGATTTTCACTGGACTTAAAGCCTCACCTTTTTCTCTAATCATCCCATAATGGCTTTAGTATGAACAGTCAGGTACAAATCGCCATAAATCTCCCAGCCTCGTTCCACACTCCTTCTCTTTCTGACCTCCTCACTTCTTTCGTCTGCAATCTCTCTTTTCTTTAACTGTGTTCCCCTTACGACCTAGAAGGAGACTCCTGGTAAGCTTAGGATCCTTGGTCCACATTGGACCCAGCCAGCATAATGACTGGAATTCCTTTTGCTGTTGCTTATCTTCAGGATGTGCTGAGGATGAGGAGCCATTTTAGCTAAGGGAGGAGAAAGGTAGCGAGGTAGTGAGGATAGAGTATTTTAGATGTAACTGACTGCTAACTCCAGTTATGGTGGACTGGGGATGGTTTGGGCTTCAAGTGGACAGTGCCTCTATCTTAATGAGCAAATGTCCTCACTGGACTGGCTTTCCTTGTGCCACCATGGGAAAGAAAGCACTCTTTGCAGTCAGGTTAAATTGGAAGTCTGAACTGACCCCAGGATGGTGCCAACATGGTCAAGACAGCCAGATGGAAAAACCAGTGGATAAAAGCCTTTCTAAAGAACCCAACGGAGTAAAATGTGTACAGAGGGCTCAGTGTGGCCATTGAAGGTTGTGTGGCACTTTGATGAAGGATCGTGTAGAGGTGCCATGAACCTGGTAGGCCTCTTACATCTGAGGAACAGTTGCCCTTTAGACTATAAAAAGCACACAGTGGTGTCCCTCCACGCCGTAGCCACCATGTGGCCTGTATCTTGACTAAGAGTCTGCCAGGCACTTGGCTTTGCTTCTGACAGGCCTTGAAACTAGAGGGTTTGTTGAAAATCTCTCTCTCAGGCCCCCAAACTATGTCTATGTACCACACATGGAGAGTTGGGGTGAGGTGTTTTCTGATGTGGTGGGTGTGAAAGAAGCAATTTCCTTGGCAGTTTCTGCTCTACCATCTCTTTATCTTCCTGGCCTTATTTATCTTACTTATTTCATCTAATTTTTTTCTTTCAAGGTGAAGGACACTCTTGCTCATATAATATATGGCACAGATAGATGGGTCATAAATGTTGAGCTTCAGGATAGAATGTGGGAAGTAGCACCCAAATAATGTGTGTCTGGCTGGTGCATCCCTGGGGATGACCAGCCCCCAAGCCTCAGTGTAGAAGCCCCAGCTTCAGAAGCCAAAGGTCATTAGTCTGGTCTCATTAGTCCTTGGCTAATGAATGTCCCTTAGCTTGCTGAGGCTCTTCCGGAAGGGGAAGGGGGGTTATGGGGGAAGGCTGAGGAGCTATCACACCCACCCCTGGATGATACAGGATTATTAGTCCAGGACTTTCTCCAAACCATTTTGTCCTTCCTGGTGACTAAAATAAACGTCTTACCAAGGAAGGGGCTCCCTCTCCCTGGGTTTCACCAGTGCATGGATTCAGGGTGGGGTGTCGAGGTGGCTGCAGAGTCACTTTTTCTCTGGGCCCTGGTGTGGCCTATAGTAAATGGAGATTGATTGCATGTTATTTTTCCTCTTGCTAATGTAATCCATTAGCCCGGCACATGCATAATCAGTTTAGAGCACAGTTAACTGGATGTAATCGAGTTCTTTACTGTCTGCTAGAGAAACCGCTCCAGAAGCGGCTATCCTGGGGAGGGTGCTCAGCCCACCCAGGTCCTCTGCTGCCCCATCTCCCACCCCACCCCACCCTACCCAATCCCACTTCCCTGACTCATTGTACACGACTGGCCAGGGAGGCCTGGAAGTTGCTTTCTTCTCTTTTTCTCTCTCTGTTTCCATTTGCCTCTCTTTGTCCCCTTCTTCTTCTGTTCTTACACATAGCCCAGGCTGCCTCAGACTCACTACTTAGCTGAGGATGACCTGGATTCCCAAAGTGTTGGAATTGTAGGCACGAACTACCACATTCCGTTGATGACATGGCTTTGTGCATGCTGGACTAGCACTCCCACCAGCTGAGCTAGACCCCAACCCCTGAAGTTGCTTTCTACTGTACCCACTGAAGTGGCAGTGATGTGTTTGGCTTCCTGACAGGTCTCCTTGGCCTCCCGTTCAGTCAAGTTGTTTACTCCTCTCTTCTTCCTTTCATGTTTGAGGAGATCGAACACTATTTCAATAGATATAAGCTGGGTCTGTTATGTGACCCCATACCAGAGGGTCACTGCTCTTAATGCCAAAAATGCTAATACAGGTGGAACAACCCTAATCTGAAAATCCCAGATCTAAATGTTTGAGCACCAGCATGATGGGACAGGTGGAAAATTCCACATCTGACCTGGTGATACATTGTAGTCAAAACATGGGGGCTCTGAAACTTGTATCACATTACCTTCAGGATGTGTGGACAAGGTCATGAATTTCAAGTTTAGGTCTGGGTTCTTTTCTCAAGATATCTCATTATGTACATGTGAATTTTCCAGAATCAGAAAAATATTCAAACTCCAAAATCCAAATCACTTCTGGGTCCCAAGCATTTCAGAAAGGGATGTTCAACCTGCACCTATGCCTCCAAGTTAGGACTTGAGCTTTCTGAAAGTGTGGGATGAGCTCTAATCTAGATGCAGAGGTTGGGCTGCAGAAACCTAAGAATAGATCCCCCCCTTTGCCTAGCCTGAATGATTGTGTGATGCCAATTTTTAAAATGAGTTTTTTTTTTTTTTTCGTTGTTGCTGTTGTTCAGTGTGTCCCTCCTGCCTCGTGGAAGTGATGTGTGTGTTGGTGAGGCTCTGGAGAGCACAGGGTATCAGATGAGCCTCTTTTCCTTTTCTCTGGACCCCTGTGAGACTTCTGCAAAGTGCTCACAATGGAATCCCTAGCTGTTATTTTGGTTTTAATCACTGGCTGTCTCTCTGGTCATGCACTTGTGTCCTAACACCAATGTGGGGTCCCCTGGCTTCTGGGGGCTCTAGAAAAGCTTGCAGCCTGGCCTTGGGCTTCAATATGTTGTGATTCTTCTAAGCTGGAATCGAACTGTGTTATGGTAAGGGTATCTGGCTCTCATCAGGGCCCAGCTCCAAACCTTAGTTTTAACTTTTCACCTTTCATGGGTAAATACATCACTGCCCCTCCCACCTTCCCATATGCTCCACCCACAGAGATGTGGGGTACCTTGGCTTGTCTTAAGAGAGCAGCTTGTACTGACTATGCTTGGACCCCCCCCCCCTTCCTCTAGCCTGCATTCTTCTCTACATAGCTGAGATTCTAAGTCCCTGGGTATGAGGCAGGGCTAGCCTTGGCTCTCCTGAGCTTATTGCCTTCCTGGCTGTGTAGCCATCAATGATGAGTTCTCTGAAATATGTGGTCTTTTCCGCCTGGGGGAGGAGGGATGCAGAAAGGCCGTTGGAATCCAGGCACACCTGCCAACTCTCAGCATCTACTTTTCACTTGGATGTCTCTCTTCACCCGAGAGTCATTGCAGTGGAAACCCATCAACTCCAGCAGATGGATTAAGACCCCACGAGAACCCATTACTCAAACAGTTCCCAGCTGAAGTGCCTTTGATTGGGCCAAGACCCCAGGTTTCATGGTAACCTTAAATTATAGAAATGAGGGCTGTCTACCTCTCTCTGGGTCTGGGTGTATATGAACTGCCTTGGGCTGGTGAGATGAAAAGTCAGTGTGTAAGCCTCCTGTACTTGGCTTAAAGAAGGAGGGAGGGAAAGACACTGATTTATGAACACACACATACACACAGCCAAATTATGCCCATGGTGGATTGGTACTCCTGCCTCCTGAGGGTTTCACAGTGCGGGGAAGATGGGAGAGCCTTTCATGACTGCATTACTTCACAGTCCTCCTTTCCTTTCCCTGATGAATGTATAACTCACTGGGCCTCATTTTCCCACAAGGCCCATAAAGTCGTTCTAGGGTAGATGGGCAAATCAGAAGATGTATAATCGCCAAAAGACGACAGGGTTTGCAATTTGCATCCCCTGTGTCCTTAATGGGCACACTGCAGGGAAGTGGACGGTTTCATGAAGACAGCTGTCCCCTTGATGCTCATGGGAGGTGACCAGTGAGTGGCCTTTGTCTTGCTCTGACAGAAAAGGGTGGCTGAGTTATACTCCTTCTGTCTTAGCCAGCCAGCCTGCATGGCCAGTACTCGAAGCACGTGTCCTGTGTTTGTGATTATGGAGCCAGTTTTCTGGCACCTCACTGTCTCATTGGGTTGACAGTTTGAAGTTCCAGCCTCTGCTGTAGTGTCCTCCTACCCAGGTGCCCAGGGTGGGAGAATGAACCAGTTTTCCGAAGGTGATTTAGAAGGTGTGAAAGGCCAGAGGCTTTGATAAACTTGTAGCACATTTGGTTTTCCAGCTCTCTTCTGGAGCAGCTTGTGCTCTGCAGTTCATTTCCCTTACTGCATGGGGGCTGGCCAGATGTGGGCTCCTTACTGCCTGGGCGACTGCACGTGGCTTCAGGGGTTCATCCTGGAGAAAGTGAAAGGTGGCCTCAAACTCATCTTCCTGCCTCAGCCTTCCAAAAGCTAGGGCTGCATAGGCATACATTATTCCAAGTAGGTTTCGGGTTTGTTTTTTTTTAATTGCTTCCTGTTAACCCTTTGAGTAACAGTGTTATTGATGCTATGTTGGTTATTTGCAGTATTCTGATATAATTAGGAAGCATTAATGTCACCCTGTTCCAGTGGTCTTTCAGAAAGAAAGTGACCATTTTTGTAGCCTCCTTCGTAAGCGATGCCCAACCTTCACGTGGCACCCTACAAGATGTTATGATTCTTCCAGTTACACTGTCAGTAATAGCATCGTCCAGATGTGAGACTCTTATTAGCTTCAGAGGAGCATTTTTTAATACTTTCAGTCATTTGTATTTCTTTTATAGCCTTTGCCTCTTAGTCTTCCTGGTTTGTTCCTTTTTCTCATGGATTTGTAAGACCTATGGTTTATCAAGCCAGCAGCCCTCAGGAGCCTCTTCTCCCCCAGTCTCCCATTGTCCTTGACTTTGCTTCTGGGCACAGTTTGACATAGGAAAAAAAAATGCTGCATTTGTGGGACATCCAGTTTGCAGGTCTTCTTTCTGTTTCTTGCTTTTTTTCTCTTTTTCCCAGGGAGGCCTTCTTCTTGCTAACACTATAAAATAATGAAAATAATAGCTAACACCTACCTGGCCCTTCTGACTAACCACGTGCCATTTCACCTTGGATTGAACTGGCTTTCCATCTTTTCAAAGGATGCACAGAGAGGTTATAGCCTCAAGCTGGTGAGCTCTGGTGGGGTCAGTGTTCACCTTCCGACAGTTGGTGCCACTCCATGCATTTCTTCTTTTTCTGCCCAGGCTGAGTTGGAACTCACTGTAGTCCCTGGCTGGATATCCTACCTCTGCCTCCAGAGTGCTGGGATTAAAGGCGTGCACCACCACACCTGGCTGTTCCATCTATTTCTCCCATCACCTCCCTCCACTCACACCTGTTAACCCTCACAGGTACATTTTGCATAGGGTACAACAGAGGACTTTGTTTCCATTCAAATTGGATGGTTAATTGTCCAACAGTCTCTTAAATAGCCTCCCTTCCCTAGGTGATGTGAAAAACCATGGTTATCATCCCTTGTTCTCTTAACTAAAACAGGTCTAGAACAATTTCTGAAAGCTATGTTTCCTTTTAGTCTCCCCCCCTTTTTGTGACAAGGGGAGGTGTCTTGTTACGTGCTAGTTGGCCTGGAATTTTCTTTATAGATTAGGTTAGCCTTTAACTTGCAGAGATCCACCTGCTTATGCCTCCCAAGTACTGGAATTAGAGCGCATGCTACCACATCCAGCTATATAGTCCCTTTTCTGAAGTTTGTATTCAGATAGTATGGCCACACATGTCTACAGATAGGGCTTGTGCAGAAGAGATGGCGGTCTGATTTCAGAAATAGTAATATTTATCACTTTGTCAATAATCAGAAAACCCCCAAATCTTTCGAGTTAAAAGTTCTAATCTTCTTAGGAAAGAAAAATCTCTTTTGAACTTTCAGTCCCGCTCCACCTCACTCCCATTTTCCTGCCAGTGACATCTGCTTTCCTGGGGGTGGTCTCTAAACTAACCTTCAGGAGAATTTCGCTGCCAACAGTTCCTTGCAGGCAGGAAAGCAGGTGTCCCACAGTGGGGCAAAGGCGTGAACTCAATTTTGAATCCTTTCAACTTGATGAAGACTTGGACCCAAAGGGCACATTTGAATACATACAGTTCCAACAGGTGTTTCTGGTTTTTGTTTTGAAAGGGAAATTATAAGGCAACAATTAAGGCATTGTCAGGAAAAGGCAGGAGTTTTAAAATAATTACATAATATACCTCAGCCATATTCTTTATTCTGTTTTAAACATAACTCAAAACTCTTAAGTGTAGGTTGGGAAAGGTTATTTCTATAAAAGCCATTTTGGTAGTAGTACTAAGTAATTTAATACTTTAATAAAAGTAGATTCCCAGTTCTCGCCCCTCCCCCAATCAGCTCCACCTTTTTGGGGAAGCAACCAGAGTGTCCATTGAAAGTTTAAAAATTTGGATGACCCAAGGTCCGTCACAAAAATGATGGAGAATATTGAAACCAGCAACACGAGGGTAGTGACCCATTGAGTGAAAATGCTACCTTGGAAGCCTCAAGGTTGTTGGTATAGCAAGTGAAGCAAAGGAACACAGTGAAATGCAAATTTCAGATGAGCAACTAGTAATATTTTGGTCATAATTAGTAATAATAGTAATAGTAATGACTAGATCCCAGAAAATATACTGATAAATACTTATCTGAAATTCATATTTTAATTAATCATCCCATTTAGTCTGACAAACCTGCCTCTGGGTGGTGACCAGCCAACAGGCATTACCAGAGCCTAAAGAAAGACAAGTGGCTTCCTAGTGTAACACTAGGAAACAAAGAGGTTCATCTCAACAAAAGAAGAGAATTAATATATTGACTCTAGTGATGGTTTCTTATTTTTGTTATTTGGAGCAAATGATCATACCAGATTTTCACGTTTTTTAAAAACATTAAATAAAATGCTTTTCTTGTTATAAAATGTGAAAATTTTCTTCAGACCCATTTGTTACAGTTTACTCTTTGAAAAATTTCTTTTTATTTCATTTGCTTGAAATGGTTTGGTGTCACCCCCTCAGGTGGGATAGGGGCATCCGGTACTGTCTACTATACCCATGGCAGGCCATGTAACCTGTCCTTGCTCAGCTTGGGCCCCTGGGCCTCTTCAAAGTCCACATTTGCACCTTGCATGGAAAACCCTCAGGGCCGGTGACAGTGCTTTGCTGAGAGGAAATACAAACTAGGTTTGAATTCAGACTCATCAGGAATGGTGAGAGAGCCTTCCCTAGGGTCCCTTTTCTGGCCGGTACAAGGCAAACTAGAAAGAAGGTTAGAAATGTTTACCTACCAAATGTGTTTTATTTGTAACTGTTAATGAGCAGGGTAGCTTCCCAGACTCAGGATGGAGCCTCCAAAGCCTTCTTTGGTCTCTTAGGTCAATAATTGTACCATCGTTTTCCTTGCTGGGATGACCAACCTGCGCATAGGAATCATGGAAGCAACTGGCTGTTCTTTCGCATGTCTGCTTCCTCTCTGCTCCCTCTGGCAACAGCCTCCTCCTTGGGGAGGATTTTTGGACCTTTGCAAGCACTTCTGAGATGACCTTGGTGGCCTCTTTGGGCGACACTTGTCATGTCAGGGAGCCCTGTCTTTCTATCCTTCATAGTGAGCTGGAAGGTTGGACTCAGAGACTTCACTGGTTTGTGAAGGGAGATACCCCATTCCTCCTGCTTTCTCAGATCCCTGCCATGGGAGCTCATGTGGACTAAACCCAGGCTTTCCCTGACTGCCCACCCCCTTCCTGGAGACAAATAAATGGGAAGGGATTTTGACCCTCCTTCAGCTCTGTTTTCTGAGCACTCATCTCTGGAGGGTTGCAAGTGGATTGAGGCTCCTGGATCTCAACCTAACACTTACAACCCTGTCATGTTTGGGGGTGCACTGTTAGTAGCATGTGCTGGGGTGTGCTCTACCACAGCATCCGTGCTCTTTGTGGCAGGCTCCCAGCCCCTGCATGCTGTCTGCTCTTCGTCTTGTTTTCCTTAAAACCTTCTTTCCTCCACAGAATGCACTTTGGCCAAGCAGGGGAGATGAACAGGGTTGGCATGCTCCTGAATTTAGAAGTGGTGACATTTTCTCAAAGCTTGGAGAAACTAGTCTGACCTGTGCCAGACCAGAACTTTCCTTCTGCTATCATCCCCTTACCTCCTTTATACCTGTGGCCAACCGAAAGGAAAGCTGGAAAGGTGCAACTAACTCCAGCTTGGTGATGCCCATAGACCTACAGCAGGGAAGGAAAACAGAATCATGGGTGACTCAAGGCTTTCCACACAGGGCTCCATCCTCCTCTGTTGTCATAGGAATACAGGTTTTCTTTGGTGGGCTCTTGGGGGTTGGCCCTTAACATTCACGTGTAGATGTCACTCAGGGCAGAATACAGGGTCACACCAAAGGTTTACCTTCAAGAGCTGAGAGTCCCCCTCATCCAGGATGGTGTCCCATGCTGTCTTCCCATGCCTGCCTGCCCTGCCTTAACAGTTTGTCTTTCCCTCCTACATCATCTCCTGAACTTTCTGAAACGATTCAAGATAATGGGAGGTTGGGGAGCCTCCCTCACACTTCAAGCCAGTGGGGCCAAGTGGCACTGGTCCCAGGCCTGTGTTTTCCTTGCTGTCTTAGACAGGAGTCAGCAAGTGTGACATCTCCCAAAGCCAGCTGTGCTTTAGGAAGTACCATGAGGGTGGCTTGGCTGGAGACCCCTACTTGTATTTCTATGCTCACTTCCTGGTTCTTAGGCTTCGCACTGACCATTATTATTGCTTTATTAATTAACATTATTATTATTTTTGTTCAGATTTGGTTCCCACTGGTAAAGGCTACATAGGAAAAGCACACAGTCTCCCCCTGGACAGAGCCCTGACCTCTGTGCGGTCTCGCCATGTCCCCTTTTGAATCCAGAGCCTGTGCTAGACTCCCTCTCTGTTGCCTTGCTGCCGTCATTTGCCCTCGGCCTTGGGCTTGCTCCCAGGTGGCAAGACCTTGAGTCATTTGTTTAGTTGATGGTTTTTCCTTGCTGATGTCCCAGTCCCAGAAGACCCCAAAAGTTCTCTAGGCATCCCCTCTCTT
Organism: Zapus hudsonius; assembly: GCA_004024765.1. Lineage (NCBI taxonomy): Eukaryota > Metazoa > Chordata > Mammalia > Rodentia > Dipodidae > Zapus > Zapus hudsonius. Next base: position 167,619 of record PVHP010000257.1, read on the forward strand.
CTCCATGGCTCCTTCCTACTGCTTTTCTTCTGTGTCTGGCTGGCTGCTTAGTCCCCTCTCTGAACAAGCGAGGCATTTGGAGTCAAACCTCACCTGGGGAGGTTTCAGCCAGCAGCAACAAAGCCCAAGTCCACTGGGGGGAGGCTAATTACACAGCCAATTAATCCAACAGATGTTGTTTTAAGTGCTCGTTTCTTTGTGATTTTGTTGCACGTGTCCCGCGTTGCTGAGATAGGCCCTGTTGGAAAATGTCTTTTTGATGAGTCCTTGAGGAACAGCCTAATGGAAGGGGAGATGGGAGCGTCTCCAGGAAGCTTGTGGGGCAGGTAGCCTGGAAAATGCAGTGATGAGCAAGAAGAGACCCTGCCTCAAATAAGGTGGAAGAGGGGTACAGCCCCTGGTCAAGGTCATTGGCTGACAAGTGGACTCATGATGTTTCTTCCAGTCAGTGGATTCAGAGGTAACACATTTCTTTACTGAGGCCACCATTGGTTTCTGTATTGTCATGTTCCTGTCTACTCCATGTGCCCCGTAGCAGCCTTACCACTGTGCTCCTTCTCCGTCTCTGTTGTTCTCTCTTCTCTGGCTTGATGGCACACGGTAGGGCTGCCTCCAGGTGTGGTCCAGCTCTCCTATTTTCTGTGGCTCTCACAAAGTCTCCTTGCAAACACCATCTTCCTTCCAATGACAGCTGAGTCTTTGTCTCCAGCCTGAGCTCTTCCTGTATCTGACTCTCTGTTGGACCTTTGCAGTAGACTATCTGGAAATCAACTTCTCAGTTTAGCCTAGTCTTAATAGAACTCTGATGACCATGACCCCTGGTTTCTTTCCTGTCCTAGAAAGAGGCATAGCACTCCTGTCTGAACACTTGAGTTTTTGTAATTCGGAGTCTAAAAGCCTGTGTTGGAGTGAACTGGACATAATACATGGTCAGGGCATTGCAGAGCTCTCTGTAGCCATGCTTTACCATTAGTTTAGCATGTGATGTACTCACTCCTGGGAAGCAGCCCCGCAGTGGCGTCAAAGCACTTTGAAAATCTCCACCAGCTCACTGTACTGTCTTCTAAAATCCCTCCAGCCCAGATCTTTCTATTCTTAAAATTGTATCCACCTCAGTAGCTTTCTTCAGGACACTTTTTAGCCTATCCTACATTCCTCCTTTTCTGTGGTCTTTTTCTTCTGTTTAGTTGACAGACTAGTAGCTCCAAGGTCTTTATTCTCACCTAGCTTTTCATCCTTCCCCACATCTTGTGGATGTCAACAAGTCATCTAAAGCTTTGTTACCAAATGATGGGATCTTAAGCCTGTAAAGTTAAAGATGAGGTCCAGTTCAGAAAAGCTCCTATCTGTTTCCTTAGCGCCTTCCCTGTTCATTTCTTTCTCTGGACACGTGTCCATATTTAAATGACACTTAGTTAGTGTCCCCTCCCCACAGAGAGGACCATGTTCTTGAAGTTGGTAGGCAGCAGAATGCATTGCTAGTAAAAGAAAAACTCCAGTATTTTTGTTTGCTTGAGACAGGGTCTCCTGCAGCTCAGGCTGGACTTGAACTTACTATGTAGCTGAGTGTGGCCTTGAACTCCTGAACCTCTTGCTTCTACCTCCTATGTGATGGGATTATAGGTGTGCACCTCACCGTACCAGTTTGAGTCAGGAGTTTTGAGTACCCTCTCTGAGAAGGATCATGTTCTGGCTTCTTTAGGGCCATGGCTCTTAAAGTTTGATGTCCACGGTCCAGAGAAATACATTTTACTTTTGTCATTTAGGACATCCATATACAAAGATCTTTTGTATTTAGGGTCAAAACAAACATTGTACCAAATAATGTCATCCTGTTTTCTTGTTTTACAACTTGATTTCATGATTACTAATCTAGCCACTTTCAACTCAGAGATCTTTGTAAAAATGTATATGTTCCGCCCAACCCAACCCTCTGAAGTTCTTTCATTTTCTCCGGTTCTCTAATTGAGAACCACTGCCCTAATGGGTCATGATCCACAGTTGGAAAAACATTGCTATACAGGCTACTGAGAAGAATTGATTATTTGCTAAGAGCTATCACTTGTGCAGTAAAGAGCTGTCCAGGCCTGCCGGAAGGCAGAAGAGGAGAAATGACACCCAGTTGGTTAGATCAGAAGAGGGGCGGGAAAGCTGCCGATGAAGCAGGATTTGAAGGGAGAGTAATCACAGAGAAGGGTGAGCTGGGCAGAGGACAGAGGAGACATGTCCATTCTTCTCAGCCATCTGCTGATCTGATTGCAATAGCCAGAGCTTGCTTTCGTGCACAGTCATTACTAGAACTTGTAAAGAAAAGTGGCTGTGAGCTAAATATTTCTTCATGATAATTTACTGGAGTTTGGGTATTTTTGGTGATTAATTTTAATTTAAGGGTGTCTGTGGTTCTGTTAAACTCAACAAATAAATATTAAACTTTAGTGAATGCTACCAACAACACAGTATTCGGAAGAGGGAGAAAAGTGTGCTGATGCCTACAAGGTACTTGGCATTGTGAGGAGACTCCACACTTGGATAAAGATGCAGATAGATAGCCAGTGCAGAATTAATATTAGGAATATTAATTTGGGTGTTGGACATAGAAGTGTCTACTCTGTCATTTTTCAACTCATCTGAGATTTAACATTTTCATAATGCAATGTAGAGATATAATATCAAAACTTAATGGCTAAGTATTATTTCCTGGAACCTCCTTGAACCTCTACCATGTGGAAGCATTGTGTTTAATGCAAAGTGTCCTGTTCCCCTGCCACCTACCTCTCCCTCCCTCCTTCCCACCCTCCCTCCCTCCCTCCCTTGGACAGCGCAACATTGATGATCTGTTATTTCTGAAGACAGGGCTCAGATGAGTTATTCCTGTTCTTGGCAAACAAGGGCACACATCTCCATGGAGACAGAGATGCTTTCAACCATGAGCTCTGAAGCTATGGGAAGAGCAGCAGTGGTTGGCTAGCAGGCTCCTGACCATCCAGGAGGCCTTTGGATGCCTATCCGATGCCAGTTTCCAAATTCTCACTGTGACTAATGTTCACAAGGGAAGGGTGTGTGTGTTGATACCTGTCAGGGTGTTCTGTTTTAATTTGCTGCTTCTTGCTAAATAAATGGAAGTGGGACTGTTGGAGTCTATTGGCTACTCCAGAGGTATTCAAATGCCCAGTAGATACCAGACACTTAAGAGAACATGATTGAGAAGAGAAAACTTCAATATGGCTGCCCCTAAGCATCGGAGGGTAAATGTACATAGCTCTTGAGGTTTCTAAGAGGGAGACATTTCCTGGTGTCAGGCTATCTGGGACCTATATAACTTAATCCCTCTATGTAAATTCTCTGTAAAATGGATTAGTAGAAGTTGAAAGAGACAATACTTGGATGTGCTTTCAGTGGAACGCAAACAATGCGTTTTCTTCTGCATTTGATTCTCCATTGTCTTGCATCGATCACATAACTGACATGATCTTATAACTTCATACTTTGGGTTTTATTAGCTTTGAACATTGAACTGGGTATGTAAGTATAACAGTGTGTCAGAGAGAAAAAAATTTCCTTTTAGAGAAATGTCAGTAGTATTTAGTAAAATGACTCGAAGCAAGTCATTTAACCTTGGCTGGCCTGTGGTGGCCCTGCGTGAAGGATGAGGGACTGGACACATCAGGCACTAAGTTCCCATTGCACTAAGGGTCTATGTTGTGGAACTTTAAAAATTTTTTATTTTGTTTTATCAAGGTAGGGTCTCATTCTAGCCCAAGTTGACCTGGAATTCTGGAATCTACTCTGTAACCCCAGGTTGGCCTCGAACTCATGGCAATCCTTCTACCTGTGCCTCCTGAGTGTTGGAATTAAAGATGTCCACCACCATGTAGGGCTGTTTGTGGCACTTTTAAAGAAGTGATACTTCTAGTCCTAAGAAATGGCCTAGTAAAGTGGTTACGGAGACTAGAAAGTCCAGCTTCACTTTTTAAAAACTATTTATTATTTGAGAGAGGAGAGATGAGAAGGGGGGGGGAGAATATGAATGGTGGGTACACCAGACCTCCTGCTGCTGCAAACATGAACTCCAGATGCATGTGCCACTTTCTGCATGTAGCTTTACATGGGCACTGGAGAATTGAACCTGTGCTGTCAGGTTTTGCAAACAAGCGTCTTTAACCTCTGAGCATATCCCAAGCCCTTCTCTGAGGAGCTCTAGTCCCATCTTTGTTTGTGAGCATGAACTATGATGATATGAAGGTCTGTTGACTGCCACAGTTTCATAATACTTCCTGCATCACTTGGAATGATTTTTAAAATTGTTTTATTTTTAAATACAACTTCATGTCATGTATCCATGTAGCTTTATGTCTCTTATGTGATCAAAGTTACCTGTGAGTGAGAGGTGAAGCCTAAACATTAGTTCAGAGTACAAAGTATACTCTCAGAAGTTCATTCATTTTTCTTCCCATTCTTTTAATACTTTTTTTAAAAATTAAAACTAATGCATATTTTTACTCCAAAATACAGATGAACAAAACAACCAAAAGCACCCTCCCAAAGCTACAATCCAGACTTGTACAACATAGAGCACAAAGACTGAAAAAAGGAAGTTTTAAAATTAAATCGAATATAATTGGCATTGGTGGCTTTCTATGTTTTGTATTTGTGTCTCTTGTTTTTGTAACCTTGCTAATACCACAGAGCATCATGAAGGAGGGTAGGTCTCCTTTCCAACACACACACAGACGTACACACACACACACACACACACACACACACACACACACACACGATGTTCTTTAACGTATGAGGGTATGTGCAACAGAAAATCTCACCAAGTTGATGGCCTGCCTGGCGATAAGATCAGCGTGTACTTGAAAAACAACAGTTCTGTGTAACTTGGCTGATATATTAAATGGGGTAAGGTTTGGAAATGAAGTTTCATGTGGGTATCAGGAGCTGTGTAAGGTCCACTCCACTGGGTTTGGAAACACCTACAAAATGCAATGCAAACCAGAGGCAGTCACACATTATGGTTGCAAATTGGAGCACAAATGAAAAAAAATGCAAAAAAAAAGTTTTGCATAGCGACATTCATTTCCCATGTGGTAATTATTACTATCAAATATGATATTGTAATGCTCAGGATGTGGGGTTGGCTTAGTTACCTGTGTGAAGTAGGCTTTTGACCCTTCCCTCCCTTCTTCCCTCCTCTCTCTCATTGGTTTCCCATTCCACATGGGGTTCTGGGAGCTCAGCACCTCCTTGTGAGCAGTTATTCTAGAGTAGTTCCTGCCCCCAGCCTCATTTCCCACAGCTGATGAGGATTCTATCAGCTCAGCTTAGCAGTCTCATTTTCTCCTCCCAGCACAGCTTGTTTTAATGTGTTTCAGTTA